>SSNR01000554.1:8098-24529 GCA_006937965.1 Callopanchax toddi
GTTGTGGTTGTTGTTGTTGTTTCAGTTGTTGGAACATCAGTTGTGGTTGTTGTTGTTGTTGTTGTTTCAGTTGTTGGAACATCTGTTGTGGTTGTTGTTGTTGTTGTTGTTTCAGTTGTTGGAACATCTGTTGTGCTTGTTGTTGTTTCAGTTGTTGGAACATCAGTTGTGGTTGTTGTTGTTTCAGTTGTTTGAACATCAGTTGTGGTTGTTGTTTCAGTTGTTGGAACATCAGTTGTGGTTGTTGTTGTTGTTTCAGTTGTTGGAACATCAGTTGTGGTTGTTGTTGTTTCAGTTGTTGGAACATCAGTTGTGGTTGTTGTTTCAGTTGTTGGAACATCAGTTGTGGTTGTTGTTGTTGTTTCAGTTGTTGGAACATCAGTTGTGGTTGTTGTTGTTGTTTCAGTTGTTGGAACATCTGTTGTGGTTGTTGTTGTTGTTTCAGTTGTTGGAACATCTGTTGTGGTTGTTGTTTCAGTTGTTGGAACATCTGTTGTGGTTGTTGTTGTTGTTTCAGTTGTTGGAACATCAGTTGTGGTTGTTGTTGTTGTTGTTTCAGTTGTTGGAACATCAGTTGTGGTGGTTGGTGCTTCAGTTGTTGTGGTTGGTGCTTCAGTTGTTGTGGTTGTGGCTGTAGTGGTTGTGATTGGTGTTATAGTTATGGTGGTTGTTGGAGTTGTTGTTATAGCTGGTGTAGTTGTGGTGGTACCTAAAGTGGTTGTAGTTGATGCTGTAGTTGTTGTGGTTGATTTTGCAGTTGTTGTGGTTGGGGTTGTAGTTTTTGTGATTCGTGTCGTACTCGTGGTGGTTGTTGTTGTTATTGGTGGAGGATTCGGTGGCCCGACGTTACAGCCAGAGGTCTCACAACAGTCTGGTCCACTGGTGATCTCACCAACATGCTCAATGAAAGGAATATGCTTATGGTGTTTTGCAGCTACATATGTGTTATGAGTCACACAGCCATGTGCTGGATAGGTTGTGGATTCATGGTGAACTGTTAGAAATAGAAACATTTTTCAAATAAGATATTTATCCAAACCTCTCTTCCTGACACTACTTCATTGTATCCATTATCTCCTATACAAAACATTTCATACTAATTATTTATTTTGTAAAAGTTCTACCTGCATTGTTGCTTTACTGTTAGAACTGTGTTCTGAACTTTTATCATTTTTTCTATTCTGACTTTTACCACAATAAGAATTGTATTTGCATCTGTCAGAAAAGCATAATCATTGTTTTACGTTTAGCTGCATTCTCTCCTACTTATCTACACTGAAGTAATTTGCCTTTTTTTTTCTTTTATTGATGGTGTGGTTTCTAATAGAGATGGAATTTTTTTTTATATGGGAAATTAAAATAAAATCAATACCTTTTGCTTGGAAGCAGTGGCTCTCATCTCCTGAACACGATATTTTAGATTGACATTTAGTACTCTTGTGGTCACAAACAAAACACCGGAGTTTGTTAGAGGGCTGAGGTTTGGGCACTAAAACAAACAAACAGACAAAACAAAAACAAGGGATTTAGTTTTGAACAATTTTTTTTAAATGAAAGAATCAGAACCATGTTCAAAGGATTTACAAAAGTACGTACTAGGTAGAGTTTGTGAGTTGCAGTTGTCAGTGTTGCAGCACATCGCTGATGCCATTACCCTTGAGAAACCCAGGTTGGATGAAAAGGTCTGATTGCCTGTGTTTGGACACAGGAAGGATGGTGCACAGTCCTTGTAGATTCTTTGTTCTGTGGTTCCTGATGAATTGGCTGCAGAGTCCAAGGGCAGTTAGTTAATGACTGTAGATCGAACCTATATGTGATTTTATCTTCAACTAATGTACCTTTAATCGAAGCCGTAATACAGAGGTCCTCTGAGTCACAGTTCTTTGACCCTGTAGTTGTACATCCTTTATCTGTGCAGGTAATGCACTGCAAGGCACCAGCTACATTCAGGAGAAACATATTTAGATTAATTTCATATATTCATTTTTTACACTTTAAAGTCAGTCTAATAGAAATTTGGTTCATAGATAAATTGTGATACTTGCACAAGTAGAATGTTTTTCTTTATATCAGCTTTTGCTGATCAACATCACAATCTTAGCAAAAATAAAGTATTAAAATTAGTGGTGGGCCGTTAACGGCGTTAATGGTTGCAATAACGCCAGACTCTTTATCGCGCGACAAAAAAAATAACGCCGTTAATCTAAACTGGGTTCCTGGTTCTGTACCAGCTATCACCAAATGGCGGACTCTGATCCTGATCCAGATCCGGTTCTGGGAGACGCGCCTGCTTCACGTGGATCCCGCACCTGGACACCGGGGGACCGGGTCCGAATGCGCCGGTTTTACTTGGACCTTCACCTGGACCGGGAGCCGCACAGGTGTCCCTTTAGAGCCGAGTATGGCGAGTGGAAAGTGTCATGGATAAGCTAACCAGACTCAGGAGAAGGCGCAGCCGAACCTCACGTCGCCGTCTGAACGTCTGACATTTTCAATGGGATTTTAACACACTAGCGATCAAAACCCCGCGGCGACGTGGCGGCGGTGTCAGAGATTATAGCCTACTAGCGGCGACGTACGTTGATGAGACGGCGCACATATGCGTAAGCTACTCCGTAAACGTTAACGTATGACGTTGTTCTCCTTAGGATGGTAATCCATGACACTATCCACTCGCCATAGAATGTGGCAGCGCGCGCTGCTCAAACACGTTTCTCAGCATAACGGACAGCTTCAACAAATCAAACAATATCAACACTAAAGCACATCGGTGTGTCAGTGACTTCATCAGTGTTTAGTCTTCAGAGACTCATATTAATGTTTAAATTAGGGATGTACCGATTCCACTTTTTCAAAACCGATCCGATCCGATACTTAAATCTGAGTACTCGCCGATACCGAGTACCGATACCGATACTTCTACCACACAAAAAAATGCAACAAATTGGAATACAGGTTTTATTTTTTCTTCTCTGCTTTTTACAACAAATAACTGAGTTAGATAAAAAAAATAAAAAATATTAATAAAAATGATCACAAAACTAAACTATAAGGTGAAAAATAACCATTTTCTGTGATTTCACAGTGAAATTATTGCAGTTTTCCACATTTTAACCAAATAAAATGAACTATTTGGCACCATCTCCAGCTCTCAACCCACACTGTTCCTCTTTAGCTCAATAGCTCCCCCTAGTGTTCAATATAGGACACTACAACAGAAATCACAAGTCACAGACAGTGAAGCCACTGGTATCGGTTCCTGGTATCGGGTAACTTTAACCGATACCGGTATTGGTGCATCCCTAGTTCAAATCCCCTAAAGTGGTTTTATTTAACACAAACATGATGAAACAGCCCTATAGGATCATGGGAAATAAACAGTAGAGAATAAAGTCATTTAAAGGCAGATTTAATCCATTACTGATAAACTGGATGCTACAATGAAGTGATGTGGTAAAAAGAGAGTTGATGCTTTAATCAGGTGACCTGTAAACTAAATGTAATCCTTTACTGTCAGGAGATGAGAAGGTTTCTACAGTAAACCATTAAAACAGAGTGAGCCTTAGAAAACAGCTGTAGAGTTAAAGCAGACAGACCTCTGATTACAAATCAAGGTGTTTTAGTGTTAAAAGGTTTCATCCTGAAAACTTCATCAACCATCAGAGGTTGTTAGAATGAGCTCAGAGCTCATCTGGTCTGGAGGTTCTGGTCTGTGACTCAGGTCTGGGTTTCTGAGGGAACTTCTGACAGGTTTAGGTTAGTAACAGCTGATCCAAACAGTGGATCAGCTGTTACTAACCTTAAACTCTAGACTTGAAGTATCACCATTCTTCAGCCTCAGGAACACACATACTGGTATTATGAACCCTTTGGCAGAATTCAAATGAGCCATTTTTATCTAGATTAATTTTGATATTAATCTAGATTAATTTCAAGTTTAGGGTGAGATTAATCTAGATTAGTCAGTCTTTATCAGCTGTTCGTCCGATAAAGACGCGTCACACAAACATCAGTGACACTTCTGATGAAGACCTGAGCAGTGGGTCAAAACATGTCGAGTAAAAGGTCAATAAACTTACCTCACAAATATTACGTCTGCATTAAAAGAACTCTAACCAATAATTTAACAAAAAGACACAAACTTCATAAAGTACTAAGCCCAGAACATTTCCAGAAACAACTCTAACTTTATTTCATCTTTCAAATGAAATGTTTTTTTTGTTGCAAAAACATAGCATCAAAATGAAGAAAAAGGCAATAAAATATTCATTTAATACAGAAAATTCAAATGGACTCAATAACTCTAAATGATTAAAAACAAGCTTATTTTTTCTTTAGGGCTGTCATTTCTCCATTTACAACAAGAAAGAATCCCTTTACCTGAACTGGTGAGCCCCCAGATGAGAGTCAGAGTAAGTATCAGTTCCATCATAACCGTTTGAAACCGATTCCAGATCTCATGGCTTTCACGACAGTTATATACTGGATGGTTGACCTGACTTACAGGGTGTGTTCCCATTTTCAGGATGGGTCTGATAATTATCTTATTATCTTTTCTTTTGTTTAAGCATCTTTACAACAGGTAAACACACCTTTACACACCTTTGAGCTCGTCAGAATTCAGTTATTAGGAACAGTAGCTGGAAACATTCAAGGTATTTTTGGCTTATTCTGTTTTTATGTATTCATAATATACAGTTTATTTCAGCTTCACAAATTGTCTTTAAAATTTCATAAAAGTCATAAACCTATAGCGTCATATGCTGGCTATCTTTCAATTCACTGTCTCCTTCCTCACTTAGCTTCAGTCTAACAGCTGTCAGTGAAATACCTTCAATTATCAATAGATCCAAGTCCTCTACCTGTGAATTAGACCCTCAGAAGACAAAGTTGGTCAAGCTGCCTCCCATCATTTTTACCTGATATATTATTCACACATCTCTAACCTAGAGGTATGTTCCTGCACTTTTCAAAACAGCAACAATTGCACCAATCCTTAAGAAACCTGGCTTAGTCCCCTCATATCTTAATAAATTCAGACCAATTTTCTACCTCAAATTTCTGTCCAATGTTTAGGAAAACATAGTAGCTCAGCAAGTCCATACCTATCTCACTGTTAATAACTTGTATGAACAATTTCAGTTTGGGTGTTGGCCCTTAGCACAGAAACAGGCCAGGTCAAAGTCCGAAATGATCTCCTGATGGCATCAGACTCTAGCTAACTCACTATTTGACCCAACTGTGGCTTTTGACACCATATCCCACCCAGTCCGCCTTAAATGTTTAGTCTCCATCAGAATTAACACTGCCTTGTCCTTGTTCTCATCATATCTCTCACCATGTTCAGCTAAAGTCTTTCCAATCTCAACTCTCAACAGTCAGCAGTGGTGTGCCCCAGGGCTCTGTCCTGGGAAACCATTCTCTTTATCTATAACCTTCTCCCCCTTGGTAATATTTTCAGAAAGTATCGATTTCCACTGCTATGCGGATGACCCCCAACCTTCTCAAATTTGATGCAAATAAAAATGAAATGTCCCTTACTGGCACTTAATCCACTCTATCCAAATCTGGCTAATGTTCATTAAATGTCGACAACGCCAGTGTTGTCTCCTCCCTGCTCGTATTAACAACATCGCCCGGCCTGCCTACTTCCACCTCCGTAATATCTCCATCCCTCACTTACCACCACCACCACCACTTAAATGCCTTGGTTGCATCACGCCTTGAAGCAATGTGCTGCTCTTTTTATAAACTTCCACTAGTTCAGAACTCTGCATTCTGTGTCATTTCCAGAACCCAACACACACATCACCCCTATCCTTAAGCAACTCTATTGGCTCCCCATCCATTTCTGCATTGAGTTCAAAATCCTCCTAGTAACAATCAAAGCCTTCCTTAACCACGCCCCTCTGTGTCTCATCTCCTTCACACCATCTTGTACCCTTTGGTCGTCTTTTGGCTCCCTACTTTCTACACCCATTGGTCTACTATGGGACTCAGGTCTTTCAGGTGCTCTGCTACTTGACTCTGGAATGCTCTACCACTGGATCTCTGCACACTTTCAAATCTCTCCTCAAATCTCACTTGTTCAGACAAGCATTACCCACTTGACCTTCTCACACATCACACCAAAAATACTCATTTGCATTTTATTTTTATTTGCTATGTTGCATGATTATCTTTTCTCGCCTTGCCTCACTTTCTCCTGCTTTCTCCAGATCTGGGACGCAGGAACAGCATCCTGAATAAGTAATCCCAGCCCATCCTCTCTCCAGCCACCTCCACCAGCACTCTGGGAAGCTTGGAGATGTACGTCCTCCAGTTTGTCCTGGGTGGACCCAGGGCCCCTGCCAGAAGGACATACCCAAAACACCTCAGCTGGCTCCTCTTTTCTCTCTCTCAAGTTTTAAGTTTGGGCTGCATGGTGGCGCAGTGGTTAGCACTGTTGCCTCACAGCAAGAAGGTCACAGGTTCAAACCCCAGCTGTGGCCTTTCGGCGTGGAGTTAGCATGTTCTCCTCGTGCATGCGTGGGGTTTCTCCGGTTTCCCCCACAGATCACAACATGTCCTATAGGTGGTGACCCAGGACTCCCTTGTAAAAGAGTTACTGTAACTCAATGGGACTTTCCTGGCTAAATAAAGGTTAATAATAATAATAATAATAATAATAATAATAAAACAATTAAAGCATAAAATATGAAGATAAAACTTTAACTTTAAACAAAGTAAACTGTTCATGTTTTACATAAAATGTGAATTATGCTTGCCCTTTCCTTCAGCAAAATGTAAAATGTTTTAATTGTTTTGCATCTCTGAAAATAGTTTTAAGGTTATGCACGAAGCAGCTTCTGTAATTGTTTTAATGAAGTGTTAAAAGATTTACTGAAGAATGCTCTCAGTTACACAGCGTTACAGCACAATTAGGTTCAAGTTTCTTTTGTTAATCTGGAATGTGGAGTAACTGCTTCGCCGTTCCGTTTGGTGTCAACCAGATTTATTACTGCTGCACAACAAGGAGCGGCTGCGTTGTCGCAATCATTAAAGCGTCTGTAATTGACTGTTCTACTGGAACGAGGGGCACTTACTCAAATCTGACTTTACTTCTTAGGGTGCCGAGTGCCTCAATCAAAGCAAATTAAAAAGTACTTTTTCAATCCCAGAGGAACATTTTGATAAGCGTAGGCAGTAAAGGCCCTTACTGCTCTTCTGTTAGGGATTCTGTCACATTTTTGTCTGTTTTCATGCCCAGCAGCTTAAAACATACTCAAGGAGTTTATACTTAAAAACATGCACTTCAGTCAGGAATGGTATGATACCATGTTTGGCCGTGATATATGTTTCATGTTACTGACAAAGTTCATAACAATAAACAGCTTTAAGTAGATAAACAACTGGAACATACAGCCACAAGGAATTTGTTCTGGCATCTGGTGCAAAACGAGCTTAAGGCCAGACAGAAAAGAACTACAACAATGCAAATATATTCAAATAAACCTTTAAATACAAACGTGGTCAAGGGTCCAGAGCAGCACGATACTAAACACACAGTATGTGCCAATACACTATTCCCAAGGGAGGGAGAAAGAAGAGAAGAGAAGGGGGTTCTGTTGATGGGTCCAGTAGCAGAGGGAGGTGTCAGGAGGCTTTAATCTGCTGGACCTCCACTTCCAGCCAGAAGAAGCATCTGAAACAGTTTGTGTCCAGGGTGAGAGGGATCTGCTGCTTCCTGGTCCTGGAGGTACAGTGCATCACTTTCCCCACATTTTGTTATGCAGCCTTGCTCAAAAATGTATTAAAATAATCTTTTCTTCAAAATTCTACATACTAAACCCCATAGTGACAATAAGAACAAGTTTTTTGAGGTTTTTGCAAATGTATTAAAAATTTTCAAAACTGAGAAATCCCGTGTTCATAAAGAACTCAGCCTGGCCCATCAGCTCAAAAAAGGTGAATTGCGTTTCCACTGATCATCTTCAGATGTTTCTGCAGCTTCACCGGATCCACCTGACAGGACACGGTTTGGAAAGACACACACCTGTCTACACATGGTCTCACAGTTAGTGCATGTCAGAGCACAAACCAACATGAAGTCCAAAGGATTTTCTCAGGCACAAATCTGGGGAAGGTTACAGAAAAAAAATCTGCTGCTTTGAATTTCTCACTGGCCTCCATCATCCCAAAGTGGAAGAAGCTAAACCACCAGGACTTTTCCTAGAGCTGCCGGCCAACTTAACGGGTCGACTGGGGGAGAAGGGCCTCAGTCAGGGTCCAGGGAGGTTACCAAGAACCCCGTCACTTTGTCAGAGCTCCAGCGTACCTCTGTGGAGAGAGGAGAACCTTTCAGAAGGTCAACTATCTCTTCAGCAATCCACCAATCAGGCCCGTATGATTGAGCGGACTCTCAGACCATGAGAAACAACGTTTTCTGGTCTGATGAGACAAGGATCGAACTCTTTGGTGTGAATGCCAGGCATCACATTTGGAGGAAACCAGGCAGCGTGAATCAGTGTCACGTGTATCAGATTGAACATCTCTGGAGAGACCTTCAAATAGCTGCAAAGAGGAATGGAAGAACCTGTCCACAGATAGGTGTGCCAAGCTTGTGGCATTGTATTCAAAAAAGACTGGAGGCTGTAATTGCTGCCAAAGGTGCATCAACAAAGTTTTGAGCAAAGGATGTGAATACTTGTGTACATGTGATTTATCTTTTTATTTTTGATAAATTTGCCAAAATCTCCAAAAATATTTTTCACGTTGTCACGTTGTGTGTAGAATTTGAGGAAAACAATACATTTACAGTAGAAGTGTGGTGGTGCAGGTACAGCCGAGTTCCTCCTGAAGACCACCGTCTTTAGAGCGCTGAGCCCTCGGTTGTTCTGCCTACACCAGTACCCTAGCTGGTCACTCACTCAACCCCATTAGAGAGAAGTCTGAAAAGGGTGGTGTCATCTGTATACTTTAGAAGTTTGACAGACTGGGTGGTGTCAGTGTAGACGGCCTGCTGCTTCGCCAGTCTCGTGATCCATCAGAGTCAGGGATGCCCAGCTGGGAAAGCTCGCCTTAAAGCAAAGCTGGAATCACGGTGTAGTACACAGAGTTCAAATCCACAAACAGGCTCTTGTGCTCCCAGGAGGTCTCGGTGTGGCAGATTAAAGAGGAGGGAGATATCGATTACATCATCTACTGATCCATTGGGTCTGTAGGGGGTCCAGCAGGGGGTCGTGATGATTTTATGAGGGATAGAGCCAGGCGTTTAAAGCACTTTATGATGTCAGTCCAACAGGTCTGTAGTCTGTATTTTGTGGACTGGGCTGACAGACTGGAAAGTGACATCTCTTCAGTGAAGTGGAATTACCTCCAGCGACCTCAAATCACCTGCAAACAAAAAGTCAACTTGTTGGGGGACGCCACTTCGACAAAGAACCTCCAACAAGAGGCTAATTTTATATCCATTCTTTTCACATAACTTACCTGTAAATATGTTATTTCATAAAACAAAACTATGTATTCAGATCTTCAGTGTGCATTGTTTTAAAGCTCAAGTTTAAATGTTCTGTCACTTTGACTAAGTCTGTTCCTACGTGGGGATTATTTTTAGTGTGAGAACCTTTCAGCGAGCTGCTTGACTAGAACTAGAATGTGCGTGCTACTTTTCTATGTTTTGAAGTTTATCATTAAACTAAATGCCTGAAAGAATCTAAGTTATTTTAATGACTAGGACATTTCTGACCAGTGCTGTGCTCTTGGTTCAGAACCACACCTGCTGTTGTTTATTTGTTGCAGTTTCTCTTGATGCTTTTTGATATTACTCATAGGGTGCAGTTAATTCTATTAACTGAGCTTACACGTCACACTTCATTTTATTCCATAATGAACTTTTCTCTCTTATGAGGAGGCAGAATTATTTCTTTACAACTGAGAACATGATGTAGACATGGATTCAGTTTATTTTTTGTATTTTGATTAATGTTTCAGTTGATTTCAAAGTCCAAAACACAAAACTAATACAATAATAATTTGCAGAGAAGGTATTTTATCAGTTTCCTTTCTCCAGAAACGAGAAGCATGAAGACGTGGTTAAAAACTCACACACACAAGAAAGGTGTGTTTGTGATTCAATAAGCAGCAGGATGACAGAAAAAAAAATATAGAGAGATCATTATAAACGATCTATTGTTTGACAGAGAATCAGGCATTTTCCTAACACACAAATCTTGAAGGTTATTGCATTTAAAACATGCAACATGATAAAGCACTGGATGAGACGAAAATGTATATATAAAAAAAGAATTAAGTGACAGATATATGTTTTAAATGAATAATTATAAACATTCATCAGGTGATGTTAGAGTGAAAGACGAAAACATTTCTCTGTAATGGTCGTTTGATCACGAGAAGTTGTGACTCACTTCAGTGACACATAAACGTTTTCCTCTGTTGTAATTTTAAAAATACTCCCGGACATATTTCTTCTTTTAAATCTTCAGATCCCTTTTATTTGGGCTGTTCTGAAAACAAATCACCATTAATTCTAATAAAGTCTAATTTTGGGCTGCTGTTGAAAATGTGCCCCGACCCTGTGGGCACACCTTACTGGGATTACTGGTGTCTGTTTTTCACCTGTCTTATTCTGACAGTTGAGGCAGACTGGTTGGTTTGGGTGCAAAACTTCTGAATTAAAGAACACCAGCCCCCAGGAAGAGGAACCCCACTGGGGCAGGGGTCACCAACCTGGTGCCCCCTGGAACCATAAAAGGTTCCCACAAGCCTTTTCTCCAAATAGTTTTTACTAAAATAAAACAAAAAGCTGCTGCCATCTTTTTCTCATCACAAATGCATTCATATAGATTTAAAAACTACAAATTTATTTGATAAATTCTTAAAATATGTTTATTATACATGAAATGACTTTAACTCTGATCTACTCTAGTTTAAAGATAAATCATCTATCAACCTGGTAGCCCTTTGTATGGCTCCATACCCATGAAGTAGCCCTTGGTGACCCCTGCACTAGGGGATGGCGAGCCAGGCAAGAGGATGGCTGCAGACTTCAAAAATGGCGTCTTAGGATAGCGACCTAACCCGGAAGTACACTGACTGGAAGTAATATGGCGCCCATTACTTTTCGTAGTTTTTTTTCACCACGAAAACTTTCATTTAGCATTTGTTTCTCTTCAAAACCATACGGACTCGCAAACTTAAACTTTTGCAAACTTTAAAACAATCTTCATTTTGGTAAGATCGAAGTGCTTCTATAACACGAACATATTTTACCAGTTTTAACCAGTGTTTTCTAGCAAAGTATGTATATTTGCTCCAACAATAAAAAGCAGTTGCCTACCGTGAATAACTAGTGGTAAATAGAAAAAATGAGCTGCAATTTCAAAGATGTGTGTAAAACTAGTACTAATAAAATACTGGACGCACTAAACTACTGTGAAAACCAACTTATCAGCAGCTCCTCCTTCACCTGCATCAAAAAATAGTTTTATCCAAAACACTGTTCTGTGAAAGAAAGTAAAAGAAAAACCAACGTCTCCATTTCACAAGCATTTTACGTTTTGTTTGCTGCAGCATGGCTTTCTCAGCGGCAGATCGACTCATCCCTCCCATTTGTCCAGGACGTTGTCACCTGAAAAACATGCACAGAGCATTAGTTCACACACTGACAAATGTTTATTTGAATTACTTGCATACTAATCACTTTTAATTGCTCTATGCTTTATAAATGGAACATCTTCTCAGCTTATTCACATCCCACCACTATCGCATAATAATCCACACAAGAGGCCGCAATGGGCTATCGCCCATTTTAGACAGCTGTTTTGATCAGGTATGTTTGATGTAAATATTACTGGATGTAAGACGATCTCTGGTTCAGAGGCTAGCTCCACAGCTAGTTAGCTTATTCAAACGGGACCTCTTCATCACCGCGATGCTCTCAATATCCTCACCTCTGCCCTCATAAATCACCTTCACCTCTCCCGCCGTCTCACAACCGTTTCAAAGCACCGGGGCAGGTTTTTTATCGTAGTCGTTCCCACCCTACCAGACTCTCTCTGGCTCTATTCAGAAGTCAGAAAAAGCACGAAAAGCTCACCGATTTAACCACGCATTTAACGGTAAAAGAAAATTAAGTCAATCTCATTCAGACCGTACCTCTACAAATCCCGCCGAGTGTGTGTGTGTGTGTGTGTGTGGTGGAAGCTAAAGCAGCGCTGCCGCCTAATCGCTTGAAAACACTTCGACTTCCGCCCGATGTAGCAGCAGACTTCCAGTCGATGTATTTCTGGTCAGTGTACTGATGTCATTTTGGACGCCATTTTGAAGTCTGCAGTCAGATCCTACTCGAGCCAGGAGCCACCAGCCCAGCACTTCATTGCCCCCCCCCCACACACAGCACAGCTACATCTAAAAACTCAAGATTTTGAAAACCAGTGGAACCTGATCATAAACTTTCCCAAATAAGGAAAAACTCCATGCCCGGCCAGTATTAATCCTACTTTTAATAATGTCTTGTTTTTGATTCTCTCACATTGTAAACCCAGACATTATTATTTTTTACTTTATTATACTTTTTTCTTTATGTATCTGGAAGATTGTAATATGGGATGCCCAGTCTCAGGACAATGCCTTTGTTATTTAAACTACGTTTTTGTTGTTGCTGTTGTGGATGCAACAATAAAGTAAAAAAAAAAAAGAACATGTCAGAGTTTGTCCCACGTGTCTCTGTGTTGGACATGTGATGGACTGGCGACCTTCAGTTATAAAAGAACCGATACGTAAATGCGTAATAATTATTTGTGAAAAGATGTGCAATAAATCATGCTCCTCCAGTGAATCATATGCAACTTCTCTGAAAATGACGCTAGGTCAAACTAGGTATGTACTTTTTTATTACCGAGAACTAAAAACACAAAAGCAAAAGTTTGTAACTAAGTGTTAGTTTTGTTTTGATAATTGGAGAGCTCTGATTCATGTGTGAAAGAGTCTCCATAATAAACCTTAATTACAGTAACTTGATTGCACTTCTTGTGCTAGTTTTAAATATTCAGTAACATTTACTGAGACAATGCAGCATCACCAGGCGTGGCAGCTGTCTTTTTAAGTGCATGTACCAGGAATGAATGGGGCAGCTAAAAAGAGAGGCGTCAAAGTACGTCAAGTTTGGTGTCCAAGATAAAAGGAGATGTTCACTGAAGAGGTGTGTCTCTAAAAGAGAGCAGAGAGGGAAGTCCTCTGATCCAACTCGTTGCACTTTTGTGTAACAAAAATAAATCTAAATCCTGCTGAATTAGGATTAAAATGATCATCAAAGAGCCAAGCTTCGTTTGGTTGGCAGCTTTCTTATTTAGAAAGATGAAAAGATCAAGATGTGAGGATATAACATTTCAAACAATCATCTTCAGTTCAACGTTAGGCACAAGTTTTAATTTTTAGTTATTATGAAGAATGATGTTCCACTGTTGTTGAGTCAAAAGTAACAAAAAGTTCCCTTCTCTTCATCTTAATCTGGTTGTTATAGCAGGAGAAACATCCTGACAGCTCAATGTTATCATTAAAGATTGTTGACTGAGTTCAGATGAGATCACATATTTAGTATAGATATAACTGACTCGTTGATCCACGATGAACATGTTTGACTATTATTTAACTTAATTACCTGCCCTAAAATTCCCTGGTCCCCAAACTAACATACATAATAGCTAGATGTAGGAATAAAAACCATGTAAACCACGTACATCTACCACGTAAAATGAATTAGATGTGGCTTTGACTAAATAATAAAAATATATCTTATCATTTTTCCATGTCATCCATTTATACAGCGCCGCCGCCTTCCCACCACCAACCAAGGTAGCCCAAAGCGCTGAACAGTCAATTACAGACAGTAGCTATTAAAAATAAAACAATTCAAATATAAAAACAGGCCAGTTGAAAATATTGTAATGTTCTCTAAAATAAGGAGTCTGTAGGTCGATCTTTCAGGAATACAGTCGGCCAGAGCCGAGCCAAAACAGTCCAAGAAGAGTCACACAACAACAAAAACAACACTTTAAAGTGATAAGATGCAACTTTTTCATATTTTTAAATCTTCTCCTTGAGCCAGTCTGTGCTAATCTGACCCTTTAGAATCAGAATCAGAATCACCTTTATTGTCATTGTACTGGTACAACGAAATTGAAAGTGCAATCCTTAAGGTGCCTGAACATAAAAAATAAATACTAAAATACGATAAAATACTAAAACAGCAGTTGCTAAGGGTTAAGAATCAGAATAAAAATTTAAAAATCAAAATCAAAACATCCCACACTGCAGTTATTGCACAATTCCCATGTTCAGGTTTCCTCAGCATTGAGTGCAATTACCGCTCTGGCATAAAAACAGTTCTTCAACCTGTTTGTTCTCGCTGTAATTGTTCTGAAGCGTCTGCCCGAGGGCAGCAGGTCAAAGAGCGAGTGTCCGGGATGAGATGGTCCCTGAGAACACTGTGTGCCTTCCTAAGACAGCGGGAGCTGTAGAGATCCTCCATAGAGGGGAGAGGGCAGCCAATGATCTTTCCCGCTGTGGTGACGACCCTCTGAAGTGTTTTCTTCTCTGCAGCCGTACAGCTGGAGAACCACGCACACATGCAGTATGTTAGGATGCTCTCAGTGCAGCAGTGGTAGAAGGACACAAGCAGATGGTTGTTCCTTAATGTTCTCAGAAAGTACAGTCTCTGCTGTGCCTTCTTAGTGTGTGTGCCCCAGGTCAGATGGTCCTCTATGTAGACCTCCAGGAACCTGAAGTCTGACCCCCTCTCCACACATTCTCATTGAGAAACAGGGGCTGAATGTCTGCCTTATTCCTCCTGGAGTCTACCACTATCTCCTTTGTTTTTGTTGTGTTTAAAGCCAGGTTGTTATCTGTGCACCACGCTGCCAGCCGCTCCACCTCGTCATCCCCCCCGGAGATGAGTCCCACCACAGTTGTATCGTCTGCAAACTTCAGGATGCTGTTGCTGGAGTGGATGGGGGTGCAGTCGTGAGTGTAAAGAGTGAAGAGTAGAGGACTCAGCACACAGCCCTGGGGGGCGCCGGTGCTGAGGCCGAGGAGATGTGGGGGCCAGCCTTGACTCTTTGAGAGCGGTCAGACAGAAAGTCCTTGATCCAGAGGCAGGTGGAGTAAGATAGACCCAGGTCTAGTAGTTTGGTCACCAGTCTATTGGGAACGAGCTGAAGTCCACAAAGAGAAGCCGCACATAGGTCCTCTGCTGCTCTAGATGGGACAGAGCAGAGTGGAGAGCTGTGGATATGGCGTCCCCCGTGGATCTATTGGCTCTATAGGCGAACTGGTGGGGGTCAAGTCCTGCCGGGAGCATTGAGATGATGTGCGTCCTGACCAGCTTCTCAAAGCACTTCATGACGATGGGTGTCAGTGCCAATGGACGGTAGTCATTCAGGCTGCTGATGTCGTTCTTCTTGGGGATTGGGACAATTATGGAGGCCTTCAAACAGGGGGGGACAGCCGCTTGAACCAATGACTGGTTGAAGATCTTGGTAAAGACCCCCGCCAGCTGATCCGCACAGTCCCTCAACACCCGACCAGAGACGCCATCAGGTCCCGCAGCTTTCCTCGGGTTCACGGCCCTCAGTGTGCACCTCACTTCATGCTCCTCCACCCTGAGGATGTGGTTGCTATGGGCCGCTGGATGTGGTGTGGCTGTGGGTGACTCCACCTCGAAGCGGGCAAAGAAGTGGTTCAACTCCTCCGCCAGTGAGGCATCACCAGCATCAGCAGAGAAGTTACTGGGTCTGTAATTGGTGATGTGTTGTACCCCCTGCCACACCTGTCTGGAGTCGTTGCTCTGGAAGCAGTCCTCTATCCTACTCCTGTAGGCCGCCTTTACAGAGTTAATGAGAAGTCACTTAGCCCCATCTGGTGGTTAGATCCAGAATACCACGATTGCAAGATCTCCGTCGCCGTCACGGTACCCAGGAAGTCACGTGTCTCACGAGGGTTAGGCTAACCCAAAGTGGCTAGCTGTTATGCTAGCTCTGGAGTGTTTTTAGCTCATGATTCCTGATTTTTCCCATCTCTCCCTGCTTGAACACAGCTGATTTCTTTGAAGGAGTAAATAACCGCTCCTGTAGAAAGCTATGAAGGCTGAGGAGACATTTCAACAGGTAGATTTAGGCGTTTAGAAGCTGAAACAATATGCTAACTTTGTAATGGCAGTGATTTAAAACGGACACCAGAGGGCGCCCAAAACAAGCAAAACTGCATATATACACACAGGAAAATTTGCTTGTCTAGATTCCTTAAAACTCATGAATTGTTCTAAATGCAGCAAATTTTGCTATTTTTAAGGAATCTAGCCAAACAAATTTTGCTTACTCGATTTGCAGATTATTTTGCTCAAATCTAGAAAATTTGACCATATTTAAGAAG
>SSNR01000554.1:24580-37216 GCA_006937965.1 Callopanchax toddi
AAAAAACGGTTAAATACGGGACATTTCCGGTTAACGGGACCCCTGCTATATATTAGGATTTACGATGGGGAAGGTTGTGAACACCTCATCTCTCTCTCATGAAATCATAATGAACGTTAATATTATACAGAGTCCCACAAAGCGCACAGAGCTGTGCCTCAGCTGCTGCTGCGCTGCGCTCCACTCCGGAGAGTTTTTATTTCTATCTGATGACTGGCTGATGGACTCATTTAGTGTCTAATCCTATGGATTTATGTGCTAAATGGGCCCGGTGTTAGATCAATGGAATAGGAACCGAGCGATCTGCAGCTTCTAAACAGGTTCTCCAAACCGCGACCGTCAGCGGAGGATTACACAGCATGTCAACAAACCGTAAAAAAGCCTCAGCATGTACACAAAGAATTTACGTTGGTAAGGGTCTCAGACTATAAGTACTGACGATGGGGAGGGTTGTGACTTACCTTCAAAATGAGATAAATCCTGCGAAATATAAAATGTGAAGCCTTTCTCTCGTTTGCTCTTTGGCGCAGGGAAAACTATCAACAAGTCGGTGAACATCATCAACAGAAACATTAGGAAAATGCCCCAGACATCTAGAAGAATTTAAATCGCCGCTTAGTCCACTCATTTTGTCGACTTCTACGGGAATACAAGACCGTAAATAGGGTGCGACCAGGCGAGAATATCAAACCGGAAATAACACACTGGACAGGAGTCTTCCCACCGGAAGTAGCATATGAATCAGAATCAGAATCACCTTTATTGTCATTGTACTAGTACAACGAAATTGAAAGTGCAGTCCTTAAGGTGCCTGAACATAAAAAATAAATACTAAAATACGATAAAATACTAAAACAGCAGTTGCTGAGGGTTAAGAATCAGAATAAAAATTTTAAAATCAAAATTAAAAACATCCCACACTGCAGTTATTGCACAAATTCCCATGATCAGGTTTTCTCAGCATTGAGTGCAGTTACCGCTCTGGCATAAAAACAGTTCTTCAACCTGTTTGTTCTCGCTTTAATTGTTCTGAAGCGTCTGCCCGAGGGCAGCAGGTCAAAGAGCGAGTGTCCGGGATGAGATGGGTCCCTGAGAACACTGTGGGCCTTCCTAAGACAGCGGGAGCTGTAGAGATCTTCCATAGAGGGGAGAGGGCAGCCAGTGATCTCTCCCGCTGTGGTGACGACCCTCTGAAGTGCTTTCTTCTCTGCAGCCGTACAGCTGGAGAGCCACATGCAGTATGTTAGGATGCTCTCAGTGCAGCAGTGGTAGAAGGACACAAGCAGTTTTTGTCTGAGATGGTTGTTCCTTAATGTTCTCAGAAAGAACAGTCTCTGCTGTGCCTTCTTAACGACAGCCTTAGTGTGTGTGCCCCAGGTCAGATGGTCCTCTATGTAGACCCCCAGGAACCTGAAGTCTGACCCCCTCTCCACACATTCTCATTGACAAACAGGGGCTGAATGTCAGCCTTATTCCTCCTGGAGTCTACCACTATCTCCTTTGTTTTTGTTGTGTTTAAAGCCAGGTTGTTATCTGTGCACCACGCTGTCAGCCGCTCCACCTCGTCATCCCCCCCGGAGATGAGTCCCACCACAGTTGTATCGTCTGCAAACTTCAAGATGCTGTTGCTGGAGTGGGTGGGGGTGCAGTCGTGAGTGTAAAGAGTGAAGAGTAGAGGACTCAGCACACAGCCCTGGGGGGAGCCGGTGCTGAGGCTGAGGGCTGAGGAGATGTGGGGGCCAACCTTAACTCTTTGAGAGCGGTCAGACAGAAAGTCCTTGATCCAGAGGCAGGTGGAGTAAGATAGACCCAGGTCTAGTAGTTTGGTCACCAGTCTATTGGGAACGAGCTGAAGTCCACAAAGAGAAGCCGCACATAGGTCCTCTGCTGCTCTAGATGGGACAGAGCAGAGTGG
The DNA here is from genome assembly GCA_006937965.1 of Callopanchax toddi. Taxonomy (NCBI): domain Eukaryota; kingdom Metazoa; phylum Chordata; class Actinopteri; order Cyprinodontiformes; family Nothobranchiidae; genus Callopanchax; species Callopanchax toddi. Next base: position 26,496 of record SSNR01000554.1, read on the forward strand.
AGAGCTGTGGATATGGCGTCCCCCGTGGATCTATTGGCTCTATAGGCGAACTGGTGGGGGTCAAGTCCTGCCGGGAGCATTGAGATGATGTGTGTCCTGACCAGCTTCTCAAAGCACTTCATGACGATGGGTGTCAGTGCCACTGGACGGTAGTCATTCAGGCTGCTGATGTCATTCTTCTTGGGGATTGGGACAATTATGGAGGCCTTCAAACAGGGGGGGACAGCAGCTTGAACCAATGACTGGTTGAAGATCTTGGTAAAGACCCCCGCCAGCTGATCCGCACAGTCCCTCAGCACCCGACCAGAGACGCCATCAGGTCCCGCAGCTTTCCTCGGGTTCACAGCCCTCAGTGTGCACCTCACTTCATGCTCCTCCACCCTGAGGATGTGGTTGCTATGGGCCGCTGTATGTGGTGTGGCTGTGGGTGACTCCACCTCGAAGCGGGCAAAGAAGTGGTTCAACTCCTCCGCCAGTGAGGCATCACCAGCATCAGCAGAGAAGTTACTGGGTCTGTAATTGGTGATGTGTTGTACCCCCTGCCACACCTGTCTGGAGTCGTTGCTCTGGAAGCAGTCCTCTATCCTACTCCTGTAGGCCGCCTTTACAGAGTTAATGAGAAGTCACTTAGCCCCATCTGGTGGTTAGATCCAGAATACCACGATTGCAAGATCTCCGTCGCCGTCACGGTACCCAGGAAGTCACGTGTCTCACGAGGGTTAGGCTAACCCAAAGTGGCTAGCTGTTATGCTAGCTCTGGAGTGTTTTTAGCTCATGATTCCTGATTTTTCCCATCTCTCCCTGCTTGAACACAGCTGATTTCTTTGAAGGAGTAAATAACCGCTCCTGTAGAAAGCTATGAAGGCTGAGGAGACATTTCAACAGGTAGATTTAGGCGTTTAGAAGCTGAAACAATATGCTAACTTTGTAATGGCAGTGATTTAAAACGGACACCAGAGGGCGCCCAAAACAAGCAAAACTGCATATATACACACAGGAAAATTTGCTTGTCTAGATTCCTTAAAACTCATGAATTGTTCTAAATGCAGCAAATTTTGCTATTTTTAAGGAATCTAGCCAAACAAATTTTGCTTACTCGATTTGCAGATTATTTTGCTCAAATCTAGAAAATTTGACCATATTTAAGAAGATTTGGCCTATTTCAAGTAGGGCTGTGAGAATAGATTTTCTTTTTAGACAAAAAAAAGTCAAAATGTCTAAAAACAAATCAGTTCTTGCGGTGTAAGACAGGCCACACAATACAATAAACACATACTCCTAAGGCAACATCAGACAACCATAATACTGAATCAGTTTGGCTCTAAGACACCAAGCATGTTACTTGTTTAATGTCACATGGGAGGCGGCTCCACAGCTTAGGGTCTATGGTTACATATGCCCGGTCCCCGCGACATTAGTGCTTAGACCTTGGTACAACCAGAAGGTCATCAACGGCGGAGCGAAGAGATCGTTTCTCCAGTAGGGTTGAGAAGTGAGACGGAGCTGTCCCTCCCAAAGACTGAAAGGTGAGCATAAGCACCTTAGCTTCAATGCGATATAACTGGAAGCCTCCGCAGTGCCTGTAGAACCGGTGAAACACTCTCCCATGTTTCTGAAATAAACCTCGCTGCAGCATTCTGGACCATCTGGAGCCTTGAAAGAGTAGTCAGTCAGCCCGACATACAGAGAGTTACAATAGTCAGGTCTGGGTAGGACAAATGCAGATGTTACAATTTCTAGGTTCTTTTTGATAACATGCTTGATCCTGGACAAACGCCGAAGCTGAAAAAAGTAAGATTGCACCACTGAGTTCATCGAGCGTTAATGCAGAGTCAAGCTTCTCTCTAAGACCTGTGATCAGGTCCCGCTTAAAGGGGGCCGGTGCCAAAAGGTCTAGAGTATCAGGTTGTCGTTTATTGAGAGAAAACACTATAGCTTCAGTTCTGTTCTTGTTAAAGCCTAGAAATTAGCTGCTGCTAGCCACACACTCCACCTGTGATAGAATATATTTTCTCCATGTGAGGACTCCTGTCCATTCACTTCTTATGTTGCTGCTGTTTGTTCAGATATTAATGTTTCTGATATGTCTAGCTGCAAATGGTTATTTGATGCTTTAAAATCACCATGATTGCGCGCGTGCGTGCATGTGTGTGCGTGTGTGTGTGTGGACAGGAATTTCAGCTTCACATCCTGAGTGTGCAGATTCTGGTTCTAAATACAAAATATTAAAGCTCAACCACAGAAAATGTTATTCAACGGCAGAGATGAAGCATTTATCTGCACACTCTTAGGAAAAATAATAAGTATTCCACTCTGAAATACTAAAACATTTACTTACATCTGAATAAATGATCAAAACAGGTGAGTATGTTGGATTTTAAACGGTGACTAAAATCATTTCTTCTAAGAAAAACTTGATTTTTTGTAACAAAAATGTTCAACCTGGCTGTGGCCTGTGCATAGGTTTCCTTTGGGTGCTCTTTATTCCTCCCACAGATCAAACACATGCATGCTACTCACTTGTAAGTCACTTTCGTGATTGCTAAATGAATAAACAAGAAAATTATTGGGATAAAAATAATTAGTTATAACTTTATTGTCTCTTGAATCTGTCTTGCAAAGTTGCACTTTATTTCCCTTTCAGCATTGGCTTGAACATATTTAAACATCTGAAATGTTTGTGGAGGTCTTTAGAAAAAATAAAAAGATCTGTTGTGGGCACAGAGCTGAACACACCAGGCTGTAGTCACCACCTGCAGACAGAGGAGCAGATTCAGCAACAGGCTGCAGTCACCGGCAGAAGAAACTCCTCATGCCGTGTGACTCTGTACTGTTCCACTAGTGTACACTGCACACTATGAACCTTATAACCCATCATATTTTACATTTCCCTTTAGTTTCTCTTTATATCTTGGTGAAATTCTCCCATGTCCAGCCAGCGAATGCCCCTCAGGTCAAACTTCCACCTCATCAGTCAGGATGATTCAGAGGTTTTTTTGTCATTTAGAAGTTCATTCAGCCAAAAAGATCTGAACTTATAATTTTCTAATGCATCGTTATTGATAAGCTTGGTTTTCTGTGTTTTTAAAAATGTTTCTATCCACTTTTTTCTTCACATTTTCACCAAAGCTGATTCATTGTTTTGTTTTTGTGATACTAGCGCCCTCTGCTGTTGTGGTTTGTAAAGTTGCTGCTGTGTGATTCAGGTTAATCTGCTCATGCTCTGATAAACAAGCTTTTTATTCATGTGCTTTAAATACTCTAAACATTTAATACTTAGATTTGTTTAAGTAATTATTTTTGCTAATATCAGTTCTCGATTGCTTCTTGTAATTTTAGATTGTATTTTAATATAAAGTCACATCAGTGACGTTCAAATTGTGTTTTTTGTTCTTGGACTCCTGACATTATATTACAGGTCATGTCGTTTTTTTTCTCTTCATGTCGTGTTAGCGGGCTGCATGGTGGCACAGTTGTTAGCACTGTTGCCTCGCAGCAAGAAGGTTGTGGGTTCGCGTCCCGGCTCGGTGGCCTCTCCGCATGGAGTTTGCATGTTCTCCCAGTGCATGCGTGGGGTCTCTCAGGGTACTCCGGCTTCCTCACACGGACCAAAAACATAACTGTTAGGCTAACTGGGCATGTCCCTATAGGTGTGAACGGGTGTGTGTTTGTCTCGTACGTCTCGGTGTGGCCCTGCGATGGACTGACGACTTGTCCAGGATGTCCGTCTTGACCGTTGACGTTAGGAACCAGCTTCCACGCGACACTGTGGAGGATGAACCGGATACAGAAGATGGATGGATGTTAGCTTAGCCACAATGCCAGGATGACTTCAGCCTTTTAGTGTTTGCAGGTTGTTCATTTTTCCTTTTTATCCTTTGCTTTTTCAAGGAAGGATCAGGAATCTACAAAGTTACAATACCAACATGCAAACCAAATATCCATTCCTTTATGCTAGACTCACACATATTATTTACCAATACTGAAATGTTACATTTATACTAGAACTTTTAACTTTGGCGTTATTGAAGCTGATTGAGTTTACTAAATTACTTTCATTTTGTACAATTTTACAACAGACCTGAAATATAATGACTAAGTTAAAAAAGAAGACACAGTAGGGACAAGTACAGGTACATTAAAATTAGAATATTGTGAAAATGAGAACATATTTTTATCACTCATTTCAGAAAGTCAGACTCACATATTCTATAGATTTATTACACATAGTTACATATTGTAATTTTGATGATTATGGCTTTTGATGATCATTAGATGATGAAACCCTAAAACTGACACAAGATCCGTTAAAAAAAAGAGTTGTAAACAGAAATGTAAGGTTTCTGAAAATTCTGTTCATTCCTATGCATTCTTGACTGGGTCTCTTTTTGCATGAATTACTGCATCAATGAAGCGTGGCATGGAGGTGATCGGCCTGCTGAGGTGTAACAGAAGTGGTGGGCTACCTTGTCCTTGTGTCCGTAGGCAAGACTTCGCCCTCCTGGTGGTGCTGGTGCATGGCAACTCCGTCAGCAAATGCAGAGTGACATTTTATGCAACCTGTGCAGACTACCTTTCTTGTAATTAGTCCATAGATGGGCCGTGTAGTGTACATTAAACCTTGAACAAGATTATCTTTACTCAATCAGAGCAAGACCCAAACTTACAAACGAGTGTATTTTCCTGAACATAGTATATATCATACAGCACTGTCTATGCTGTCTGTCCATATATGGTACTGTCATAATTCGTCATGTCCTCTGTAATGGGCGGCAGCAGATTGCCTCGTCATTCTCAGGCTTTGTAGCGGCGCGGTCCAGATGGCTGCTCAGACAGAAGCAGAAGTTTAGCAAAACACACACACACACACACACACACACACACACACACACACACACACACACACACACACACACACACACACACACACACCCTAAATGACACGAGCACCAATCATTGTCAATCAGTGTTTGTAACAACACCGTTTAGAAGATTATATTACCCTGTTCCTACTGTTTCCATCATCAACACCGTTAACATCACAGTGTTAAATGTGGTGCGTTACTATGAATTGATCAAACTGTACTCTGAACACACCCCTGTCACAACACACATACTGCATGTGGGTGGGTTAACAACGAGACGAGCGATACGATTGGCTAAGGGGAGTCATGTGGTAGCCATCAGAGTCAGTGTGTGCATATGCGTGCCACACACACAAATGCCAACAAAGCAGCAGAAATGTCGAGTCTGGAGCATTTGGGTGAAAAGTGGAGATAAAACCTCTACTTCAAATTCAACGAGGTACAAAGCAAGAATGCACTTGTGAGGTGTACATTTTGTCCAGGGGTGAAGACTTTGTCGACATCGGTCATTTGTCCATTTCAGCGAGCTGGAACCCATCCTAACAACATTTAGTGTTTTATTCTTCTAAGTTTGGGTCAGATTGGCAGCCATTTCTAATGTTTTCCCTCTAATCTGAGGGACTCTGTAGTTTACAGCAGTGAACGACAGATTAACAGCAGTAATAGCTGGTGGCTTATGTCTTAAGTGTTGTGTTAAGACACACCTGAATTCTCAAGATTAAACTGTCAAAACCTTAGAATTCAAAAGAGGAAGTCACACTTCAGCACTATTTACACAGAGTCAATCCTCAGCCTGGCTTTGTGCAGGGCATTGAGCCAACAAGAAAACCAACTCACATCCACGGGAATCCTAAACCAGTTTGGGTTAGGATTTGTTTAAAACAAAGTCCTGGTCCATCAGTTATGTTTACACATTTCACTTGTTCAGATTGTCCTCATTTGTCCAAATAGAGAATTTAACGATACGTATTGTTTTTATTCTTATGCATTTATTTGATTTTTTGAATAAGATTATGATCTTATTATTTTTACTTCCTCCTGCGAGTTTGAGTTCTGCTTCTGAAGTCACTTGTTCATCAGGTGGTTTAAATTTGATTCACGCACCTTAAAGAATTCAAACAATGTTAAATACAGACAATTAGGTTCACGTTTCTCTTCTTTTGTCTGTGTGTTTTGTCTTTGATACACCTGCTATTGTTGAGTTGATTTCCTTGTTAGTCGATAGTTTATAATGTCATGTTGTCGACAAACGAACAAATGAGGTATTCTTCTCCTCCACCTGACGGTGTCACACCTCACACCTTTGGCTTTTTAATGACATTCCTGCTTTGCTCCAAAAGACCCACAGCAGCGTTTTAACAGAGGATCATGGAGCAGCGTCTTTGCACTCTTCTATGAAATATTGTGATCCTTTTAGTTTTTGCACTGATGGTTGATTGGATTCTGATTTATTTTTATTTCGGTTCTGACTTGATTGGCTGCAGATTATTTTTTATGAACCTTTATTTAGCCAGGAAAGTCCCACTGAGTTTCAGGAACTCTTTTACAAGGGAGTCCTGGGTTACCACCTATAGGGCAGGTTGTGATCAGTGGGGGAAACCGGAGCACCCCACGCACGCACGGGGAGAACATGCTAACTCCGACAGATTGAAGGATGTTAGTTTGAATAAAAACATTGTTTTAGACCCTGGTGCCATTTTTTATTTGATTTTTCAGAGAGTACTACATGGAACGTACACCGTGTTTTAACCCAGTTGTAGCATCATCAAATACGCTATAACCTCTGAACTTTGACCTCTGTGATCATCACAACAATCACCATCTTTTTCCCAATAACTCGGATTATAATGACTCTTTTATTATGTTTTAACCTGACTCAACATTCCTACAGGTGTCCAACTGTCCACTTTCAGGTGTCCACTTCCCAGATGACCTCAACTGGACTCTCTTAGTTATAATAAACTTTAGACTCTCTGAATAATAAATCCAGATTCTAAAGTGTTCCCTTTCTTGTGACACTGCTGGTCTAATCTTGTTTACAGTTGAAGTGTTTCACAGTGTTCCAGCTCCGAGGACTTTCTGCTAACACATTCAAACGTTAATGAGTTCTCCTGTTTCAGGATTATTTTATATCAACCTTAAATCATCTGGTTTTCTACATTTCTACCTTGCTAAGATTAAAAATCAATATTATTCCATATTTACTTATTCAGGAAATATGGTTTAAAGATCTGAGTCATGTGACTTGTTAGAACCTCCCCATGAGTCCACGTCGAGACGCGACTCCATTTTAAGTCCACGTCACCACTCAGTTCCATCTTAACCTCTCCACTTCCTGACACACGCAGAGTTCTCTTTCATTCCGTGAAGACACAAGATGCTCGCTGTTCCAACTCGCTACCAGTGGTGGCTGGTGAACATTTTTTTGGGTGGGGCACATTTTTGCTAGTCAGTTTTCAGATGCGCAAAAAAAAAAAAATCACATATCACCACTAGGGCAGGGAATGATAATATTTTCATCTGACTGAATATTTTTCTGGTAAAAATCCCTAGTACCACCAGTTCTCTAGAAATGTGGAGCTGTTAGGTCTAATTCTACACATCAAACAGTAAAGAAATCATATAGTCTTCATGAGGAGACCTTAGAATAATATCAATATAATCAGATACAAATAAAAATAAAAACAACCACAATGTGGTCACAACAGAAGATGTAAAAGTTTCAAGGAAAAAACAACCTGGCAAAGTCAAAAACATTACTTAAAGCGACTCTCTGGATTATTTTTCTCTGTATCAAAGTTTTCTAAATGTTCTAAATGATATTTCAGGTCTAAACTATGATCTATGGGTTGAGTTCCACAACATCTGTCATTCTGATGAAGACCCTCCTTCCTCCTAGAGACCCCTTTCCATTATTTCTTGCCGCAGACATTTTTCAGCCAATGAAATTCAAATGTCTGCATTCTCTCAACATGCACGCGCATCGACCAAACCTGTACAAGTAGGGGGCGCTGTCGTACAGGACGCTCCGTGTGTTTCTCTGCCGTCTCAGCCGTTCACTGAGGACTCACGGCTCATTTCTACTAAAAACCTACCCATTCTCCAGCTAAAGACGGGTTTATTTTTATTTTTAAACCTTTCACCTCACAGAATGGCAAGGCTTGACAGGGTTACGCGTTTATTTTGGTCAGAAAGTTCATCCAGGGCCGAGTCAAGTTCAGCTTCAGAGTCCAGCAGCAGCTCTCTGCTAACAGAGCTAATATCAGAAGCAGCAGGGACAGAGAGGGCTCTTCAGACCCTCGTCGTGTTGTTGGAATAAGATTGTGAACTGTGAGTGATTAAACCCTACACATTGAGCTGTACAGTTCATGTCCGAAGTATATGCGCCGCGTGCACGCGCGCACACGCGACCGGACGCGCGTGTCGAGATGTTTTGAGGAGGAGCCTTTGGACGCTAGATTCNCTGCTCTCCTGATGAAATCCTCCGGAGTGCCTCTTTAATATTCACAATCAGCTTTCTACTGACACCACAAACACATAAATCCATCTCTAACTAATACAGTCAGATAATTAATGTTACAATTCAGACAACAACCACTAACCAAGCAAGTCATGACAATCAGCTCAACTAATGAAGTGAATTAACAACAAAATAAAGTCAAATCCACTGAGAAGTCCCATCAAACCCAGTCAGACCAAACTTCCTTAAAACGTCATAATAATTTAATGAAAAGTAGAGAAAACTCATGAAAAACGGGCTAAACTACATAAACCAACGTATTCAATCAGCAGTATCTGTATTTCTCTAACATTCGGCAGACACCTCAACAAACACATGTCGCTATTTAAGGTATAAACTCACTCATCAGGACTTAGCACTGCTAGCCGCGGCTAGCTCCGCCTATGAGGTTTTTGAATGGGAAAATCCGTGACAGACACATAGTCATTAAGAAAAGAAACAAACAAACGAAGTCACTCACCACTGAGTTGATGAAATCAGGACAAATGGAATCAGTCGGCTTGTTTTCACAAGCAGGAAAGAAGGATTCTTTGAATAAATATCCATTTTCTACCCTCCATTAAAAAGAGAGCAAGAACTTCCGGTTTCGGTCTGAGCAACACTCCAGACTCCTGCTGTTGTGCGCATGTCACACAGGGATGCTGAAGACCTGCGTCCCGAGCGATCTCCTATTTTTTGCACTCAGTGCGCATGCGTCAGGAGCAGAAAACAATGCGCTATGTTGGGACGGCGTCCCGTCCAGACATGAGCAGTAGAACCCAGAGAAACAGGACCTATCGGTCCAGTAAAAAATAGTAAGAAAACCTTTCTAAACTACACCTAAATGCAGATTATACACAGCACTTATTGTATATATAATGGATGGCTCCTTTAGTTTTATTTTTACGTTAGTTTTTTATATTTTGTGATCCCTATTTCTCTTCTTCTTCCTCTTGGGACTGGTGGGGCGGCGCCCGAGCGCCCCCTATGGACGGGCCGCCACTGCTCGCTACAACAGCTGAGCTCCTCATAGAGACGGCCTTCATCTCGTGTGGGTACCAGAGCCCACTAAGGCTGATCACTTATGGCTCAGGGGAAGGAAACACGCCGTTTCCTCTCCTAATCCAACATGAGCCTGGCCTTGCTGCCACCATGGATTATGGACTGAAACTCACTGCCGCTGGTACTCTCGGACCGCCCGGTTTGTCCTGCTGGCGAACCGCCTCCCCGAGTGGACGTTCTCCCCCCGGCTGGGTGCCCCCACCTCGACGAGGAGAGTTCACATCGGACAGATCCATAGAGACCACCCGGTACAGTGAGTCACCAAGGCCTCTGTTGATCAGCTCTACGCTCCACGTAACTTATCCTCCTCCTCCAGTCTAACCAAACTAATCCAAATGAACAAACCCTAGTCTTAACCACCATGAGACTCAGATCGTTAAAACTTTATTTTAAAGATTCAATTTAGAACACAATAACACCGTGTTGACCCAAAAGCTTCAACCTTGTTACCTCATGCTATCTGCTTCTCTGTTGTACTGTTCATCCATGTCTTTTGAAATAAAATTCCACAAAGATTTAATTCCGACTCAGACTTCTATTTGTCAATATTAAATACATAATCTACTCCCTGTGACATCAGAATGAACCTAGAGTTCCTGTGAAACCATTACTTTAGTCAAGGTGTCTGAGCCACACCAGGTCAGTGTAAAACCGACAAACACTCACTGAATAACCTCACAGAAGTGTGAGCCAGTTATAAACCATAAAAATAGAGTTTATACAACGCTACAGAACGTTAAGCTAATGTTTAAATTAAAACAACCAATCACGTGTTCTCTATCTTCTACTGTATTTTCCATGTCTTTTCTGGCTTCTGTTACGTGTAATGTGTCACTTGTAAAATTTTAAATAAAGTTTACCCAAAAAAAAAACTAATAGAAAACAGAAAACGTGCGCTGTCTTCAGTTACGGACAGCAATGGTAAGACGTCCCCTTTTGTTCCAAATATGGTATTGGTTTGCAGTGTGTTCCAACCCCGCCCCTTCACGCTTGATGCATCCAGAGGTACTTGTTTCCTTTTCTGGGACAAGCTATCATTTATTTGTGGATTTTAAACTTTATTTTTGTTTAAGAGTTTCAGAACCATCCAGTCCCTATCACCTAAACAGTAACGCTGTTAGTCCTGACAGACATCTGTTAACTTAGACAAATGAAGGTTGTTGTTTATTCAGTTAGTCGGCCTATAGATCAGGGGGTCCAAACTGTGGTTTGTGTGCTGTTTGGAGTTCTCAGGGTGATTTTATCAGACTGCAAATTCAAGAATGGTAGAATGTTAGCATCAAAACAGGATGTTA
>SSNR01000554.1:37226-48542 GCA_006937965.1 Callopanchax toddi
TAGTTTTTTATATTTTGTGATCCCTATTTCTCTTCTTCTTCCTCTTGGGACTGGTGGGGCGGCGCCCGAGCGCCCCCTATGGACGGGCCGCCACTGCTCGCTACAACAGCTGAGCTCCTCATAGAGACGGCCTTCATCTCGTGTGGGTACCAGAGCCCACTAAGGCTGATCACTTATGGCTCAGGGGAAGGAAACACGCCGTTTCCTCTCCTAATCCAACATGAGCCTGGCCTTGCTGCCACCATGGATTATGGACTGAAACTCACTGCCGCTGGTACTCTCGGACCGCCCGGTTTGTCCTGCTGGCGAACCGCCTCCCCGAGTGGACGTTCTCCCCCCGGCTGGGTGCCCCCACCTCGACGAGGAGAGTTCACATCGGACAGATCCATAGAGACCACCCGGTACAGTGAGTCACCAAGGCCTCTGTTGATCAGCTCTACGCTCCACGTAACTTATCCTCCTCCTCCAGTCTAACCAAACTAATCCAAATGAACAAACCCTAGTCTTAACCACCATGAGACTCAGATCGTTAAAACTTTATTTTAAAGATTCAATTTAGAACACAATAACACCGTGTTGACCCAAAAGCTTCAACCTTGTTACCTCATGCTATCTGCTTCTCTGTTGTACTGTTCATCCATGTCTTTTGAAATAAAATTCCACAAAGATTTAATTCCGACTCAGACTTCTATTTGTCAATATTAAATACATAATCTACTCCCTGTGACATCAGAATGAACCTAGAGTTCCTGTGAAACCATTACTTTAGTCAAGGTGTCTGAGCCACACCAGGTCAGTGTAAAACCGACAAACACTCACTGAATAACCTCACAGAAGTGTGAGCCAGTTATAAACCATAAAAATAGAGTTTATACAACGCTACACAGTCTGTCATTTATCTAAGTTTGTTTCATACAAGTCAAACTCTGAATCACACCACATTAAATCGGACTGACAAAATATTCTTAGCCACATAGGATAGCATTTAAAAAGGCATCACTTTCACCAGCATTAGGTTTAGACAGACCCTGAAGGCCGGTATGTCACTGTCAGAGATTACTATAGTCGATAAGTTCTGAGCTAAGTGATTGAACAGCCACTCACATCATTACACGACTGCTCATTTAAGATCACAGGTGGAGATTTTAACTGTTTTACAATCCATATAAAGATCGCTTGAGTAAAAAAAGAGACTACATATTAAAGCAATACATCAAATTAATAAATAAGCCTCGATTGCATCTAAACATGTCAACGAGTTTTCAGCAGTGATTCTAAGGGAGTGGACACATTTAATGGAAACCAACGACCTTCAAGAAATATCTGCGTTGCATCAAAACGGGCAAGGCAGTATCTCAGAGAGAAGATGGAATCATAGTCACCAAAGAAGGAATCTGGATACAATAACTTACAAACTAGGATTCAAAGAATTAACAAATAAATGACACAACAAGATCAATACACAGGATTACTAAAGTGCAAGTTAAAGAAATTGTTTTAAAGAAAACAATTCATTATACAGCAACTGAAATATCATCTGTGAATACAATAACAAACCAGGAAAAATATCTGGTTAATGCTTTACAGCGTCGGAAAGAGAAAACATCAATGACATCCATGCAGTTTCTATAAGAATGTTTTTGTTTTTTTCCCAGAAAAAGAGCCAGGTCCAGGAGAAATAATCTACATAACCTTAACCTACCAGTACTGAAAGAAAAAGTGACTTTTCTCCATGCAGCATCATCAACAACAAGCTTTCTTCCAAATGCTAAAACATATCAAAATGCAATAAAATATGAGAAAAATACTGAGAGTAGTAAGTGGCAACACCAGTAAAGGAGCCAGCCACAGTCTCACAGAGAATCATATATATATATATATATATATATATATATATATATATATATATATATATATATATATATATATATATATATATATATATATATATATATCTCACACACCTACACACACACACTGAGTCCAAATGTGTAAAGCTAAACCTGAATAGTGGAGAAATGCCTCCATCTGGTGGACAAATAAGAACTCTGCATTCATTTTATAAATGTGTTAGTTTTTATATAATCAAGTTTAAATAAATGAAGTTAAATCTAAATTGAAATTAATCTGAAACACAATTTTGAGCCAAAATGTAAGTCCAGACTGCTGTTAAACATTAGCAGCCTTTCAAAATAAAAGCAGGGTGGTTATTAATAATGAAACTTTCTTTAGGATTAAAGGATTTTTTATTTGATTGATATTTATATCAAAGTGGTCAGAAGAAAAAGTTATTTTTGGCAGTTTTCCCATCCAAAATTTTGCATTGGGTGCATGAAGTTTGGGTTAATCTGCCTGTGCAAAGTCAGACTCATCAATAATATAAAACAGCTTCCTGTCTCCTTCCAGTACCAAAACTAGCTGAAGAAAGCTCGAGTTCATACGTGCACTCATCGGTTTTGCTGCCAAACACTTGACATACTCCCTGCTAATAATACCTAACTTTATGGCATACACGATGATTTCACTCTATAATAAAACTAACATTTTTTTGCTCATGAGCCAAAATGCTGTTAAAGCGAGCACGAGGCAAATTTGCACATTTTGGTATCAGTGAATACATCAAGGAATACTTACAAAATAGTTGCTTGTTGTTTTTTTAGTCATACACAAACTTGATTAAGTCATTAAGTTTTTTTTTGTTTATATTGTCAAGCGCTTTGTGATTATATCTGTGAAAGGCGCTATATAAATACACTTTACTTACTTACTATTAATTGAACAGCCAGTTGGCAAAAAGTGTTTTTATTTAACTAATGCAGCAATATGACCAACTAGTAAAATAAAGTGAAATTTTACATGCACATTGAATAAACACATGCAGAGCTTACCAGCTGATTTTTGTGCTGATTGCAGAGTTAAAACAGGAACCAAAAGGGAGTTCAAATTTGATATCCATTTCATATAGTCTCCATTATCTGAAATTACAGGAGTAAAAATGGTTCATACTCCCATGTGAATAAATCTTATGAGAGGAATATTCCTGTTTCACATCCTGTCAGTTTTTATCATTTCGACCTTTATGGGAAACTAAATGAGATCAAGAAAATTAAAGAATTTAAAAAATCTGAACTTACAGCACTGCAAAGAAGTTTGGATCTAGGCCTTGGAGATCTTTGGTCTTTTAAAATGGTTGAACGTTGATACTGTATGAGGTCGTCGTGGATAAAGGGGACAACACATGGACATGATGGTGGATGGAGGACCAAATCGCTGGTAGGAGACAGGTGGAGGAAAAATGGAAGGGCATGATGTATCAACTCTAAATTAAGCTGCTGCAATGGCAGAAAATAATGGAAACAAACATAAAAACATTGTTTTTGGGGTAAAACAATCAATCAATCAAACAAACAAACAAACAAACAATACACAGACCTGACAACAGAGAGCTGATTACATCATCATCATCATCATCATCAGGTGTGATGATTAGTGAGGGAAAGCAGGTGGGAGGAGAGTGATAATAAATTAAAAAATGACAAAAACCTTCTAAAAAGAGTCAAAACAAAGAAATGTCAGACCTAACCCTAACCAACATATAAACAGTAACTTCAAGTCATACATTTATGGAAGAACAACTCCCTGTATTGGTTCAACTAAAGAAATGAGAACCATTGAATGGATTTTGACTTTTTAGCTGAACATTTAAACTGACTGGCTTTTAATGCAATTCAAAATGTCTGCTACAGTTAATCAACATTTAAAGACAAAAAAATGAAAACTCTGTCAGTTTAAGAGACATTGAGCTAAAGTTTGGTGTCCTGCTAAATGTTAATCCCCAACTCAAATTCTAATTCTAATCCTGACAGACAGAGTCTGTGATTTATTGACGTAATAAGTGTTTGGAATTATTTTTCACCCTTCAATAAAAAAAACAACACTCTGGTTTGGTTCTGATTGGGTCCAGTGTTTAATGTGATGATAATAATAATAATAATACATTTTATTTAAGGCGCCTTTCTAAAAGCTCAAGGTCACCGTACATTAAAAACAAGAAATTTCAAAGCATTAAAACAAACACATAAAAACATCAATACAGAATAAAAACATGAATCAAGAACTAAAAGCTGAGTGATCACAATGAGTGGTCAGTTTTAAACAGGTGAGTTTTGAGCTTAGCCTTGAAGTGACGAGAGAGGTGGTGTTTTTGAGGTCGACCAGTAAGAAATTCCAGAGAGACGGAGCAGATCTGCTGAATGCTCGACTTCCCGTGGTGGTGAGTGGAGCAGGGGGAATGAGGCTGAGGATCTGAGGTAGGGAGGGTGTAGATATTTGTATGAGATCAGAGAGATCAGAGGGGGCTAGGTTGTGAATGGCCTTGAATGTGAGAAGCAGTAGTTTGTAGAGGATCCGATACCTTACTGGTAGCCAGTGAAGCTGCTGAATAACAGGCTGATGTGAGAAGAGAAAGGTGTTTAGGTGATGATTCTAGCTGCAGAATGTTGAAACAGTTGAAGTTTATGCAGAGTTTTCTGTGGCAGACCGAAGAGGAGTGAATTGCAATAATCCAGTCGAGAAGTGACCAGACTATTTACTAAGACGGCCGTGGTGTGAGTAGAAAGTGATGGGTTAATATTCCTTAGGTGACAGTAGGCTGAGCGGTAACAGAACTGATATGAGAGTGGTAGGACAAGGTGCTGTCTAGAACGACACCAAGGCTTTGGACCTGATCCAGACAGGTGACTGTAGTACTCTCAACAGGCACTGAGAAGGTTCCAGCCTTCCCTACAGAGGGTTTAGTCCCATGAGAAGGACTTCTGTTTTATTGGAGTTCAGTCGGAGAAAGTTAGAAGAAAACCATGACCTAATCTCTGATGGACAGTTAACGATGGAGACTGGTGGAAGCAACGAAGACGGAGTGGTGGAGACATATAGCTGAGTGTCATCGGCATAACAGTGGAAGCTGATATTAAGTTTCTGAAAGATAGAGCCTAGAGGAAGCAGATAGATAATGAACAATAGGGGGCCAAGAACAGAACCTTGAGGAACCCCAGTGGTAACAGCAGTGTAGAGGGTTAGTAACCCTAATAAACCTATTATAGTAGCAGAGGGAGGGTAGAGAATCAGGAGGACTAGTTAGTGACCTTAAAAGAGAAAATAATGTTTTAGTGTTGCCCTGATTTGAGGTAGTTATGGCAGTGAAACAGCTGGTTTTAGCCTGTCTTATGTCGGACTTGGGCCGGCCCGGTTCGGGCATCACGCTCTTTGGGCCCCATTTTTACTGTAAGCGCTGTCTAACCCCCCCACTCACTACACTACCTCACTGAAAAAATAATGTGCACATTTTCCTGAAACCCACACGGTGATAGACAATAAAATCTAAATACTATCCAAGCTATCGGGGAAGAAAAGACAATATTAATAGAGCACAACGTTAAATAGGTTTATTTGCCCCCAAATTTCACAGAACATATACTTTTAAAATCTTAAATGTTAAAAATGAAAATTACAACACATAGAGAAAACTTACAGCTAAAATCACAAATAGTGATATAAACAATCAATTTCAATCACTAAACATGTTTTCTTACATTTTTTGTATAGGCAAATATTTTGAAGATCTTGAAAAAAGAACTATTGAAAAAAATCAGTAAATATGAATTGTAAATGCCACCACCTTCTCAAACCTCCTTTAAAATATGTGTGTGTGTATGTGTGTGTGTACATACATGAATGCAAAAAATAAACTGTTGAATAGTCATTAACCATGAGTGTTCCCATCACCGTGTCAATCTCCCTTTAAAATAATTGTATCTATATTATAAATATATAAACATTCAAGAGGCCAGGTAGAGCTTCATTACTTTAAAAACCCAGATCCTCTCTGTGGTAACCTGTAAAGGAGATTAGTACTCCAAGCAGCAGAGGAACCATGCCAAGTTTGACTTTAGAAGCATTACTAATAGTTTTCCTAGTGGTTGAAGGTGCTGCTGTAGTTGTAGTAATGGACGGTGTTGTGGTTGTAGTGTTTGTTATTTGTGGAGTTGATGTTGTTGATGAAGAACTGGTTAGAAGACGGTTACACCCAGTGGTCCCACAACAGGCTGGTCCAGTGGTGAAGTTACCAACACTTTCGAGGAAGGGTAGACTCTGCATGTCTGCAGCAGCTACACATGTATTTGGACTCATACATCCAAGGACTGGATATGATGTGGTTTCATTTTTCACTGCAGGACATAAAGACATTCCTCAAATCACTGTTTTACTCTTACAGACATTTGTTCATAAGGGAAAATATTAATATAAGTTAAAAATTCATTCAACCTTTCTTACTGCATAAAATTATTTATTTTTAGAAAAATATTTTCAACTTTTTTTACGTCCACCATTCTACTACTTTACATTTTAGGCATTTGGCAAAAATTTTTTGTTTCAATTTATTTTTCTTTTAAAATATCTAATGCTTCAACATAATATAATGTTTAAAAGAAGTTGGATGTTTAAGAAAAATGTGGCATTTTGAAATAAAACATTGTACTATTGTGTTAAATTAACAATAATATCACAAGGCCAGTCTCACTTATGAGAGTTTTTTTTTAATCATGTGTGTGAATGGGTGAAAGCTGATGTGTTGTACAGCGCTTTGGGGATTGTAATGCTATATACATTCAGACCATTTACCATTTACTATATAAGCTAAAATAGTTATTTGTTAAAAATAAAGATGTTAGTTGTTAATTTCAATAAGGTGAAAACCAACCTGTGGCTGTTAAGCAGCTGCTCTCATTTCCAGAACATGATATTTCTGAGGTACAGTTAGATGTTTTGGGGTCACAAATAAAACACTGCAGATTGTTAGATGGCTGAAGTTTGGGCACTAAAACACAAAACACAAGGGAAGACGTTTTCAACAAAACATAAATGAGGTTTGCAGGATATCATAATCTTGTCTAACAGTTATGCAATGATACTCACCAGTTTGAGTAACAGTTTGTGAGTTGCAGTTTTCAGTGTTGCAGCACGTACCAGATGCAATTACATTTGAGAAACCTAAGTTGTATGAATAGGTCACACTGCCTGTGTTTGGACACAGGGAGGATGGTGCACAGTCCTTGTAGATACTTTGAGTTGTAATTCCTGACAAAGTGACTGTAAAGTCCAAGGACACTTTGTTAATGTTAATGAAAACAGAAAACCTCTCTAATTACTTTTTCTATAAAGTATCACATGATATAAAAAGAAAATTAACCTTGAACGAAAGCAGAAATGCACATTTTCTCTGAGCCACATGTCTTTGATGCTGTTGTTGAACATGTTGGGTTTGTGCAGACCAGACAATGAAGTGGTCCAGCTATAATCACAAAAAATTGTAAATTACTAAGGCTAAAACCAAGAACATTTGCATTTGATCTTCAGAACATTTAAGAAAGGAATAAAAAAATTGTTTAAAGGCATTTAAAAAAAGTTTAAGATTAACAAATTGAGAGATACCTGTATTTACAGATGGTGGAGCTGCAGTGTTCGTAGTTGTTTGTGTATTAGTTGTGGAGGAAGTTATTACAGTAGTCTTTGTTGTAGTTGTGGTTGTTGTCATTGGGGTTGAAGTTATTGTAGTTGTGAGAGAAGTGGTGGATGTTGGTTTTGCAGTTGTAGTGGTTGTTGCTATAGCATTTGTGGTTGTTGGTTTTTTGGTAGTAGTTGATATTGTTGTGGTACTGGAAGGTGTAGCAGATGTGGTTGAACTTAAAGTGGTAGTGGTTGTTTTTGCAGTTGTTGTAGTTGGTGAATTAATGGTTGTAGTTGTTGAATTGGTGGTGATTGATTCAGTAATTGTGGTTGGTGTAGGAGTTGTTGGACTTGCAGTTGTAGCGGTTGTTGCTGTGGCATATGTGAATGTAGGTTTATTGGTAGTAGTTGGTACTGCTGTGGTGGAAGGTGTATTAGATCTGGTTGAACTTAACGTGGTAGGGGTTGTTTTTGCAGTTGTTGTAGTTGGCGAATTAGTGGTTGTAGTTGAAGTGGTGGTCATTGATTCAGCTGTTGTGGGGATTGACATTGCAGTGGTAGTGGATAGTGCTTCAGTTGTTGTGATTGGTGTATCTACTGTTGCGTTTGGAGCATAAGTGGTTGTGATTGGTGTAGAGCTTGCTGTGGTTGAAGCTTCAGTTGTTGTGATTGGTGTTTCTATTGTTGTTGGAGCTTCAGTGGTTGTGATTGGTATTTCTATTGTTGTGGTTGGAGCGTCAGTGGTTGTGATTGGTGTATCTATTGTTGTTTTTGGAGCAGCAGTGGTTGTGATTGTTGTTTCTATTGTTGTGGTTGGAGCGTCAGTGGTTGTGATTGGTGTATCTATTGTTGTTTTTGGAGCAGCAGTGGTTGTGATTGGTGTTTCTATTGTTGTGGTTGGAGCGTCAGTGGTTGTGATTGGTGCATCTATTGTTGTTGTTTGAGCAGCAGTGGTTGTGATTGGTGTATCTATTGTTTTTGTTGGAGCAGCAGTGGTTTTGATTGGTGAATCTATTGTTGTGGTTGGAGCTTCAGTTGTTGTGATTGGTGTTTCTATTGTTGTGGTTGGAGCGTCAGTGGTTGTGATTGGTGTATCTAATGTAGTTGTTTGAGCAGCAGTGGTTGTGATTGGTGTATCTATTGTTGTGGTTGGAGCTTCAGTTGTTGTGATTGGTGTATCTATTGTTGTGGTTGGAGCAGCAGTGGTTGTGATTGGTGTATCTATTGTTGTGGTTAGAGCTTCATTGGTTGTGATTGGTGTGGGTAATGTTGTAGTTGGAGCTTCTGTTGTTGTGATTGGTGTTGCTATTGTTGTGGTGTGAGCTTCAGTAGTTACGATTGTTGTGGCTATTTTTGTAGTAGGAGCTGCAGAGGTTGGGATGGGTGTGGCTATTGTTGTGGTTGGAGCTTCAGTGGTTGTGATTGGTCTTGCTATTGTTGTGATAGGAGCTTGGGTTGTTGTGACTGATGTATCTATTGTTGTGGTTGGAGATTTAGTGGTTGTGATTGGTGTATATATTGTTGTTGTTGGAGCAGCAGTGGCTGTGATTGGTGTTTCTACTGTTGTGGTTGGAAATTCTGTAGTTGTGATTGGTGTATTTATTGTTGTTTTTGGAGCAGCAGTGGTTGTGATTGGTGCATCTATTGTTGTGGTTGGTGCTTCAGTGGTTTTGATTGGTCTATCTATTGTTGTGGTTGGAGCTTCAGTGGTTTTGATTGGTCTATCTATTGTTGTGGTTGGAGCTTCAGTGGTTTTGATTGGTCTATCTATTGTTGTGGTTAGAGCTTCGTTGGTTGTGATTGGTGTATCTATTGTTTTGGTTAGAACTTCAGTAGTTACGATTGTTGTGGCTTTTGTTGTAGTAGGAGCTTCAGTGGTTTTGATTGGTCTATCTATTGTTGTGGTTAGAGCTTCATTAGTTGTGATTGGTGTGGGTAATGTTGTAGTTGGAGCTTCTGTTGTTGTGATTGGTTTTGCTATTGTTGTGGTTGGTGCTTCAGTGGTTGTGATTGGTGTTGCTATTGTTGTGGTGTGAGCTTCAGTAGTTACGATTGTTGTGGCTATTTTTGTAGTAGGAGCTGCAGAGGTTGGGATGGGTGTGGCAATTGTTGTGGTTGGAGCTTCAGTGGTTGTGATTGGTCTTGCTATTGTTGTGATAGGAGCTTGGGTTGTTGTGACTGATGTATCTATTGTTGTGGTTGGAGATTTAGTGGTTGTGATTGGTGTATATATTGTTGTTGTTGGAGCAGCAGTGGTTGTGATTGGTGTATCTATTGTTGTTGTTTGAGCGGCAGTCGTTGTGATTGGTGTATCTATTGTTGTTTTTGGAGCAGCAGTGGTTGTGATTGGTGTATCTATTGTTGTTTCTGGAGCAGCAGTGGTTGTGATTGGTGCATCTATTGTTGTTGTTTGAGCGGCAGTCGTTGTGATTGGTGTATCTATTGTTGTTTTTGGAGCAGCAGTGGTTGTGATTGGTGTAGCTGTTGTGTTTAGAGCTTCAGTTGTGATTGGCATAGCTATTGTTGTGGTTTGGGCTTTAGTGGTTTTGACTGGTGTAGCTATTGTTGTGGTTTGAGATTTAGTGGATGTGATTGGTGTATCAATTGTTGTAGTTGCAGCTTTAGTTGTTGTGATTGGTGTAGTTTTTGCTGTGGTTGAGGCTTCAGTGGTTGTGATTGTTGTGGATATTGTTGTGGTTGGAGCTGTAGTGGTAGGGATTGGTGTAGTTGTTGTTGTAATATGATCTGTAGAGGTTGTGATGGTTGCAGCTGTAGTTGTAGTGATATTGATAAGAGTAGCTAATGTGCTTAAAGCTCCAGTAATCATTATTGGTTCAGCTGTATCTTTTGTTGGAGCTGTTGTGGCAGTGATTGATGCAGCAGGTTTTGTATTTGGCGTTTTATTTATCGTGGTTGTAGCTGATGTGGGAGTCATTGGTTCAGCTGTTTTTGTAATGACTGCTGGAGTTGTTTTAGTTGTGGATTTAGCATTTCTGTTTGGCTGAGTACATTTTGTGTTTTTTGTGGTTGGTGCTGTAGTTGTGGTTTTAAATTGAACACTGGATGATGTTGTGTCTGGAACTTTTGTTGTTGATGAAGGATGTAGAAATCTGTTACATTGAGTCGTCTCACAACAGCCTGGTCCATTGGTAATGTTACCGACATGTTCCATGAATGGCAGATTCTGCAGGTTTTCAGCAGCTTCACATGTATTTGGAGTCACACAGCCATGTGCTGGATGTGTTCGGGATCCCTGTTGCACTGTTAAAAATGAAAACATTTTGTCAGTTTTCTTTTGTAATTTAATTGGTCTTGATGTGATTTGCAATCATGTTTTTTGGTGAGTGTAAAACATTTCTTATGAGGCCTTTTTTATCATGTACATTCCATTAAATCTTTGTGCTTCATAAACAAAATTGTGTTAAGAATATTTCATTATCAATATCTCTAGGCTGAACTTTACCACTACGAGAGGAGACATTAATTCATTGGTCAGAAAAACCTAAATCTCATTTTCACTTTGTTAAATTGTTTAACTCATTTTATTCCTACAAATATTTTTGTGTTTCAGTTCAGATAAATAGTTGAGTTAAATGTTGTAATTTGTTAGACACCATTATTTTGTTACCTATTTGTAATGGGATGATGTCGTAATTTGCTTTTACAAATACAGTAGGTGCTAGTTTTGGTAACATGAAAACCGACCTGTGGCTGTGAAGCAGTGGCTCTCCTCTCCTGAACATGATATTGTTGAGTTACATTCAGAAGTTTGGGGGTCACAGACAAAACACTGCAGTTTGTTGGATCGCCGAG
>SSNR01000554.1:64688-83175 GCA_006937965.1 Callopanchax toddi
GAGTTGTGGTTGTAGAGGTTATGTTAATGATTGATTCAGCCTTTGTAATTGTTGCTTTAGTTTTAGTTGTAGTTGTAGCTGTTGTGTTAGGGTTTGGTTCAGCCTTTGTGATTGTTGCTTTAGTTGTAGTTGTAGCTGTTGTGTTAGTGATTGGTTCAGCCTTTGTGATTGTTGCTTTAGTTGTAGTTGTAGCTGTTGTGTTAGTGATTGGTTCAGCCTTTGTGATTGTTGCTTTAGTTGTGGTTGTAGCTGTTGTGTTAGTGTTTGCTTCAGCCTTTGTGATTGTTGCTTTAGTTGTAGTTGTAGCTGTTGTGGTAGTCATTGGTTCAGCCTTTGTGATTGTTGCTTTAGTTGTGGTTGTAGCTGTTGTGTTAGTGATTGGTTCAGCCTTTGTGATTGTTGCTTTAGTTGTGGTTGTATAGGTTTTGTTAATGATTGGTTCAGCCTTTGTGATTGTTGCTTTAGTTTTGGTTGTAGCTGTTGTGGTTGTGACTTTTTCTCCTTTTTTAATTGGTGCTTTAGTTGTTGTGGTTGTGGCTGCATCGGTAGTGATTGGTGCAGTTGTGGTTTTTGTTGTTTCATATGTAGATGTTTCATGAGTAGCTTTTGTTTTGGTGGTAATTTTTGTAGATGTTGCTTTTCTTGTTTTGGCAGTGGTGGTGGTTGGTTTTTGACTTTTTGTGATTGGTAGTGTATATGTTGTGGTTGATGTTGCTGTGATTGATTCAGTTGTGGTTGTTCTTGTTTCTGTTGTATATGTTTTATGAGATGGTGTTGCTTTGGTGGAAGCTGGAGTTTTTTCTCTTCTTGGCTTGGCAGTGGTATTGGTGGTGGTAGATGCTGATTTAGGTGTTTTTTGTGATTTAGTAGATTTTTTTGTTGTGATCTTTGGCTCTTGTGTTTTGGTTGGTAGAGGTGAATTTGTAGTTGCTGTAGTTGGGGTTACAGTGGTTGTGGTTGGTTTAGTAGTTGTAGTTGTGGTTGTAAATGGAACACTGCATGATTTCTTTGTACCTGGAGCTTTTGTTCCTGATAAAGTTTGTGGAAATCTGTTACACCCAGTGGTCTGACAACTGTCTGGTCCACTGGTGATGTTACCAAGTTGTTTCATGAAGGGTAGACTCTTCAGGGTTTTGGCTGCTTCACATGTGTTTGGAGTCACACAGCCATGTGCTGGATGTGTTCTGGACCTCTGTTGCACTGTTAGAAATGAAAACATTTCTCAACAACACTTTTTTCTTTCTGATTTGATTTGTCTTGAACTGAAGATTCCATCAACACTTTGAGCTTCATAAACAGAACTTTGTTAAGAATATGTCATGATCGTCATCTCTAGGCTGAACTTTACCACTACTAGAGGATGTAGTAATGCATTGTCAGAAAAAGCTAAACATAATTATTTTTTTATTGTGAAATTCATTTAATGCCTACAAATATTATTGTATTTTTGTCCAGATAAACAGTTGAGTAAAATGTGGCACTTTGTTAGACACCATTATTTTATTACTAATTTGTGATTTTTAAAATAATGAAATATTTAAAAGCAAATTGAAAAGTTATACTAGACCTCATAAAAAAATAAGTATAAGTAATTCAATAACATTAAACTTGCAAGATGTGTTTTTTTATGAAATAGTTGCTATTATTATGAAATGGCCTGTACCTGTTGAAGCACTTTTCTCAAGTCCAAAGACTCCCAAAGTGCTTCACATCGTAACATATGGAAATAAGGACAATGTTGAAAACGTCAATCTGTCCTGCACATGTTTGGTGCAGAGGATACCTTGCAGGTTCAGATTTGCCAAAAAGACAGTCGGAGTCTATCACCTCACACTTTGTTTTGGAACAATTCTCTTCTCAACATCCTTGAAAGAAGATAACACGTCTCCCTTCACCGTCTGTGAAACTACAGAACTCTGAACATTTAATCAGACACATACGTGTCGATCAAAAAATCCTTTTGTTCCTAAGTTTTGACTTGAAATAAGTTATTAATCAAGATTACTTGTTCATCATTCTACTTGCGGCTCTTGCCAGGGCAGCAGCACTTTATCTCCGCTCCTCCTGTGTCAGCTTTTTGTCTGTGTGAACGGACTGCAGAATGCTACTAACTTCTTCCAAGCTTGGATTTAAACACTACACTCGACATGGATCTGGTTTCAGGGGCTTTCAGCGCAATTGATTCTATTTATACCACCTTCAAGAAGGAGATGGGAACTCCTGAATGCCCTCGGTCGACGTACGCAGTGGGGTATGAGCTGAACGCTTGGAAAAAGTGGGACATCGTATGCCTCTCTCTGTTGTCAATCGAGGATGCAGAGGATCTGTACATTTTTGGATTTATGATAACCTGTTTTTTGCTAATCAGGACCAGCATCTACCTGAGTCATCGCATTCAAATGAAAAAAGTAGAAGAAGTGGCTGCAGCGACTGGGAAGCTGACCGTCCTTCAGGAAGCTCAGACACACAACTCCATCTCCCCTGGGCTGAATGAGCTGTTACGTGCTCAAGGCACGCAGAGCGAACTCATTAAGAGGATGAAGAACACCTTGGAGAAGATGGTTTGTGAGTAATTCATAACCATGATTTGAAACTTTGGAATAATGAAGCTCATGAAACGGACTGGAAGGCAGCAGACGCAATCAGCCTGGGACACTGCTGCCTGAAGAACGCCAAAACAACTGATAAGATGCCCTTGGAATTCTTGGTCTCTCTACCCCTCTGAACTCTGTCCTGGACTCCTTCACTCCCCCCCCGGATACCATCCTGATAGTCCACGTCTGTCTGAGAGTCCACGTCAGAGTCAGACTAGTGCTCAAATCTGCTGAGAGCAGTCGTGTCTCATCCAGCCATGAGGCATGGGGTACCATCTGAGTCCCGTAGAGAAGAGCCAATTCTGCTACCCTCAGGTTAGGCCGTCAAGGCCACCAAAACCAGAGGTGGCTGATCTAGTCTGCTATCCTGGTCAAACCTCCAGGTGATGAGGTCACCAGGAGCCAGAGATCTTGATTCGATGGGAAGCTGACTGAGATGAGTAAACCTTGGCTATATCTATAAGACTGGCATCAGATTGTTAATTATTCATAAATAATTATTATTTAGCCATAGATCAATTTCATTAGTACACCTTATACCTATTTCTCAAGAAAACCTGAATGAGATCTCTCATAAGCTATTCAGCCCTACGTCTATATGTTATGTGCTTGTTTGTTGATTTTTATTGTTGATTACTTAGTTTAGTAATAAAGCTGATTTTTATATAAAGTCAGTCGTCACTCTTTCATTTTATTATTGAAGGAAGTTCATCAAAGAACCTTTCTTCAGGTCTAATCACAGATTAGATCCTGATGGTTTATGAATATTTTGATTTTGTTTGATCACTTTATGTCTGATTCGACCCCCTTTATAAGTATGTAATAACACTACATTACATTCAGTAATTCACACACTGGTGGCACATTGTGGCCACAGAGCAGACTGTCAGAAGCTGGAACTGGAGTAAAACCAGCACCACTGGGCCCACCACCAGGAAACAAGGTGGGTGAAGTGTGTTGCCCAAGGACACAACGGCAAAGTAACTCAGCTGGAGCTGGGATCAAACAGGCAACCCTCTGGTTACCAGACGGCTACTACGTTACCCCATTATTAGCATTATGGAAATAGAGTTGTGTAGCGTTACCAAATACGCTATAACCTTTGACCCCTGTTGACCATCACAAGAATAATCCATTTCTGTCCCAATAACTTGGAATACAATGACTCTTTCATTATGTTTTAACCTGAATCAAGATCCTACAGGTGTCCAACTGTCCACTTTCAGGTGTCCACCTCCCAGGTGACCTCAACTGGACTCTAGCTGTGTGATAAAACACTCTTTAAAGACGTCTCTTCTTTAAAACCACAGACTGGTTTCAAGCTGTAATCTCTTGTTTACAGAACATTCTCTACACAGTGTCCTATCTTCAGGGTCGTCCACACATTCTCTCAAAGTGGTATAATGAGTTCCCCTGTTTCAGGATTATTTTATATCAACCTTAAATCATCTGGTTTTCTACATTTCTACCTTGCTAAGGTTAAAAATCAATATTATTTCGTATTTACTTATTCAGGAAATATGGGTTAAAGATCTGAGTCATGTGACTTGTTAGAACCTCCCCCATGAGTCCACGTCAAGACGTGACTCCATTTTAAGTCCACGTCACCACTCGGTTCCATCTTAATCTTTTCACTTCCTGACACACGTCAGAGTTCTCTACCGTCCATATATATATATATATATATATATATATACAGTATATATATAGTTGGAATGCATTAATATGGTAATATTAAAAACCAACCTGTGGCTGTGAGGCAGCTGCTCTCCTCTCCTGAACATGATACCTTTGATTTACATTCAGAGGTTTTGGGGTCACAGACAAAACACTGCAGTCCGTTAGGTCGCTGAGGTTTGGGCACTAGAACAAAGATCACAGGAGAAATGTTCATTTAAAAAAACGTTTGTTTTTTATACAAAATCAGAAAACAGATCAGAATCTTGACTAGGTCATACAATGATGCTCACCAGGTAGCGTTTGTGAGTTGCAGTTGTCAGTGTTGCAGCACATAGTAGATGCAATCATTCTTGAAAAACCCAAATTGGCTGAAAAGGTGTTTTTGCCTGAGACTGGACACAGGGAGGGTGGTGCACAGTCCTTGTAGATTCTTTGAGTTGTGGTCCCTGATGAAGTGGCTGTTTAGAGTTCAAGGGCATTTCGTGATTGTTGATGAAAACCAGAGAATGTTTATGTGCTTTGTATTTTCCATTAAAGTAACATATCATTGCTGTCAAGCTAAAACTTTTCTAAATGCAACTTTTCAGAAAATGAAAAATGAAAAAAATAAATGTTTCTTTTACCAAAAACAAACCCTGGATTGTCACAACGCCACAAGCATTTTTACAATTTTTTGAAAGGTAATATATCACTGACATGTGAGATGACAAGTAGAGCTGATTTATGTAAAAATATGAAAAAAATAAAGAAACGAGGATTTAGTCTGACAGTGAGATAAAGACAAAAATACCTTGAATGGAGGCCGTAATGCACATCGTCCCTGAGCCGCATGTCGTTGATCTTGTGGTTTCACAATCCTCGTCTGTGGAGGTCAGGCAACGCAGGGCTCCAGCTAAACGGGCGAATATATGACATTAAATATTTTACTTATGTATTTATATACTGCACATCTAATTTAAAAATGCACTTTTATATTTAAACTGTGATGCATGCACAAAATTATTATACTTCACAAGTTGTTTTTGTGATTGTTTTGAAAGAATATTAATAGTAAATTTGATTTTTATTGCATTTTCAAAAACAAAAAAAGTGCTTTGCAAAAATCTAACATCAAAAATAAAACATGACAAAAAATGCAAAAAAAAAATGTAAACAAAAAAGGAAAACAACCCCAAACTAATGAATAAAGAAAATTAGAATCAACTTAAAAACTCTAAATGATCTAAAGCACACTAAAAAAAAACATTGGTCTAACTTAAAAAATTGAAGTAATCGGTCACATGTAATTAAATTAAGTTCTTTCAAAGTTATTTTATTAAGTTTGTTCAAAGTAAACTTTAAAACATTAACTTGGATAAACCTAATTAAATTACTTGTGACCGATTACTTCAATTTTTTAAGTTAGAACCCTTTTTTTTTAGCTTAGACCATGTTCTCTTTTTTCAGTGCAAGCTTATTTTTTTCTTTAAGGTTGTCATTTCTCCATTTAAAAGTAGAAATAACCCATTTACCTGAGCTGGAGAGCCCCAAGATAAGAGCCAGAGTGAAGATCAGCGCCATCACCAGTTTTTTCTACTGATTCTACATCTTTTGACTCTCATCCGTTTATATAGTTGACAGGGTGTGTTCACATACACAGGACACATCAGCTAATTATCCTCATTATTGTGGCTTTTGTTTGAGCATCTTCACAACAGGTTAACACGCCTCTGAGTTCACCATTATTCAGTTATAGGAACAGTTCCAGAAAACACTCAAGCTTTTTGTTCCATTTGTTATTTTTTATGTGAGATCATTTCTGCTGCTTGACAAAGATTTAATGATATTTTAGTCCATCTTGTATTTTAAATTATTTTGTTCGTATTTTGTTGCTTTGTTCGGTGACTCGTTGTCATGACGACCGACGTCATCTCTCTGCTCATTTTAAATTATTTATCCTGATTTGATTTACATTAAATATTTATTGAAGATAATTTGGGTTTATTTAGCGGTCTATGAAAACAGAACTTAACTTTGTTTAATTCAATAACTAAAATAAAATAAAAAAAACTTTATTGCACTACAAATAATGAGAAATGAACAAAAGTCAATAAGGTTCTTCTAATATTAAAATAAAACTAACACTGTAATTTTAGTTTTTAATTTCAGATCCAAAGATTTTAAACATTATCAGCCATTCAGCTCTGCTTCTGTCATAAAAAAAAAGGTTCATTAGTTTTTAAAACATTCACCAAACATTTTTAATATTATCTGGGGTTTTAACATTTTTAGGGAATGAAACTAAAATATAATAACTGGAGACTGTTTTTATTTACATTTTTAATCCAAAAAAGTTCAACTTTTCCTCCATCAACATTAACATTAATGTCCATGTTTTCATACAAAGTGTGAATTCGGTTGATCGAGTTTCCTCCTGCAGAATGTAGAAGTCTGTTGTTTCTGATGCGTCTTTGAGCGACTGGAAAAATATTTTTCTTTACGCACAATTCAGCCGCTGCTATTGTCGTAATAATAAACATTTAAACACTTATTGAAGAATGTTCTCAGTGTGAGAGCACAATTGGTTTCACACTTTGATCTGGAATGTAGATAAACCTCTACAAGACTCTGCTTGTTTCTCAGATGTATTACTGCTGTCCTACAAGCTGGGGTTTCTGTGTCACAAAGATTCAATTGTATTTTATTTATTAATCTACTGGAAGTGAAACTCTTTACACTCGATACTGAGGTTACTTTTACAACCCTCGACTTTACTCTGCTTACAATTTGGTCACAATTTGATGTCTGTTTTCATGCCCTTCAGCAAAACAACGCGCAAATGATAAACCACAACATGTGGTTCAATCTGAAATATGAATATTTGAAAATACTTAACAGGTTGCCATGGTGATGTTAGACTGAAAGACAAAAACAAATGTCTATGTTTTCATGTAATGATGACTTCCTGTACAGTTCACCTTCTGCTTCCTTCGTTCCACCTTTAGGACATCCAGTCCATTTATTTCTATTGTAGGATCAGATAATCATTGGTTTTTAATCAAAATAATAAACTTTTAATCTAACATTAACCCTTTAACTGGCTGCTTGGTTGAACATATTTTCTTCCATGTATTTTATTAAGGAAGTCCTGAACTATGAAAACACTACTAAAATAAAAAGATTCTAAAAATAGTGTGAATGTCTGAATAAAAAGCTAAACATGATTACATTCTACTGTTATTACCATAAAGCCAATAAAACTGATGTTACAGTATCATTTAGGCTAAAACCCTCGTTGTATTTTGTAAAAAGTAACAACACTTGACAGAAGTGAAATGAAAGCATTTAGTTTTACCTCAGCTGTAGGGGTTTCGACATAAAACGAAATGAGCACAATGAATGATTTTAGGTTGTTTCAGTGGCCTTTTAAATACAGTTTACTCCTGTGCTCTGATCCTGGGAGCACACTGGATGGAGATGACTGGTGTCTCCATCAGTTCCTACGACTCATCTGTCAGCCTGAATGGTTTTAATTAAAGAAAATGAAGGTGAGAAATGTGGACCAACTGGTGCTCTGAACCATTGGACGTCAACGAGTAAAAGAGAGCAACTCATTAGACTCTTAGTAAATCATCTCATCAGTCACAGAATGTATTTTGTTTGAACTCTTGGAATGTAATTGTTGGATAAATGAATAAATATTTAAAAGCAATAATACAAGAATAACAAATTACAACAATAAACTTTGGGACTCGGGAGTTGGTTCAATTAAATATGGCCACCACAGCTAATTAACCTCAGCAAGGAGACAAAATGGTTCTAATTGGTTTAAATTGACAGATTTTGGACTCAAACTTTGTGTGGTAGCAGCTGAAAGTCATTCCATCACTCAGAGTTACCTACACACATCTTAATGTAAAATTTACCATTAACTGTTTGTCGCCCCAGGAGCGATAGGCCACCAATCAGAAGTCCACCGCTGCAAAAACCGGCCCGAGCCCCTGCCACACCAAAGGGCCCCCAGCCACCCCCAGAGACCCAGACCCCCAACCGACAGCCCCCGCCGCACCAGCCCAGGTGCAAGACAATGTCCGTCTGTACAGTATGTCTGCATAAATGTGGTTGGCAGTGTGGACGCTGAAGCACTTATCTACAGTGCACCCAAATGTGGGCTGGAGGAGTCATTCAAATGTTCCATAAAATGCTGATAGCAGTGCCTGTCCCACCTCAGCCTCAAAGCCCTGTGTCTTAAATGCATTAAAATTAGAGTGTAGGTCAGGTCTCTGTGTGTGTGTGTGTGTGTGGGGGGGGGGGGTAAATGTATAGCGCTTTTCGAAGTCAGTGGACTACAAAGCGCAGGGGCACAGACTTTAGAAGGGTGGCACACAAATCTTTATTTAAATGTTTTGCAGTCTTGGATTGAAATGAACAGTAAACCCAAGTTTTAATAACAAAACCATTTATTTACCTGGTAATACACATGAATCTGTTTAGCATGCAAAAACTATGCAATACATTCAAAATCAGGGGCATGTAGAACACAAATAAACTGTCTCGCTGTACACCATCAAAGACAGTCTGCCTGTGGACGTGCTTTCAGGGTCAGAATAACAATGAAGTATAATTACAAGACAGTTCTTCATATTATATAGAATACGTCAAGGATTATGACAGCTGAATGCATTTGTTTTGTGTTTTTTTTTGACAAAGTGTTCAACAAAGTTATTCAAGTTCAATGACCTTGCCCACTTTCTCTCAATGGTAAACGCTCCAATGTTGCTGAAAGCTGGTCTGCAGATGACGGGCCTTAAATCTCCTGTCCAAGTTCATCATTATGCAAAGTTCCTGCAAAGAAATTCTACGAGTTGCTCATAATTTCACTACAAATATACCTCCAACAGAGTTGTCTCCATCAGTTAATAGGAGTCATCTGTCAGCCTGAGTGTGTTTTAATTAAAGAAAATGAAGGTGAGAAATGTGGACCAACTGGTGCTGAACCATACGTCAGAGTAAAACAGAGCAATTCACATGACTCTTGGCAAATTTTGTTGGAAGTCTTGGAATGTAATTGTTGGCTAATATTAAATAAATAATTAATAATAATAAATTTGGGGTGTTGTTGGGTGCATAAAAAGCATCTATATTTGTAGGGGAGGCCTGACAGAAAATAATTGAGAACCACTGCATTAATGGGTTAGCGAGCTACAATGAGCTGCTAGCTAGCTCCTCACTTTGTTCAGAAACAAGGCTTATAGCAGCAAATCAGTTTAACCCTAACTATGAATAGTTGTAATATTTACAGCATCAGCTTAAAGGGATACTCCACCGCCAAGTGATTTTTGTCTATTGCCATATTCCTCAGAGTTAGATCAGTGGGCAAAAACTATCTGTAAGCAGCCCAGCTGTTATCCTGATCCGGCAGCACTCTTTTAGCTTTAGCTTAGCTCAAACACTGTAAGTGAATGGTACCAGATAGCATTGCCAGAAAAAACGTCCATAAAACTCACTAAATGGTGATGATAATTCAGCCTAGTGACCTCAGTAAACATATCGACTGTAAGGGAAAATAAAAAGTAACATGAAGGAATTACATGTACTATTTTTAACTCGGGACTACTTTTATGACAAAGAGCAGCTGTAACCCTCCACTGAACGGCACAGCTCCGGTGAACAGCGCAAGGACATGACGCACGGCCCCAAAGACGCCTACTTCCGTAAACACAAACCGTGCGTCGTGTCCTTGCGCTGTTCACCAGAGCTGCGCCGTTCAGCGGAGGGTTACAGCTGCTCTTTGTCATAAAAGTAGTCCCGAGTTAAAAATAGTACATGTAATTCCTTCGTGTTACTTTTTATTTTCCCTTACAGTCGATATGTTTACTGAGGTCACTAGGCTGAATTATCATCACCATTTAGTGAGTTTTATGGACGTTTTTTCTGGCAATGCTATCTGGTACCATTCACTTACAGTGTTTGAGCTAAGCTAAAGCTAAAAGAGTGCTGCCGGATCAGGATAACAGCTGGGCTGCTTACAGATAGTTTTTGCCCACTGATCTAACTCTGAGGAATACGGCAATAGACAAAAATCACTTGGCGGTGGAGTAGCTGAAGTCAATTACACTCACCATGTTTAGTCAAAGTATGGCTGAAAGGGTCACCCATTCATGTCACAGCCAAACAGGTCAATGCACCAACAACAGAAGTCAAAGATAAAGAAGTAGAACAATTTTACCACCAGTTACAAGAACAGAGTGATCAGAGGTAAAAGCAGGATCTTCTAACTGTAATGGGAGATTCAATGCCAAATTTGGATGTGGAAAAGAAGGAATTTGGGCTTGAGAAGAGCTGATCAAATTTTGTGCCACAAATCAACTAATCAATCATGAGTACTTTGTTCGAAACCACAGAAGACAACTGTACTTGGACTTCACCAAATGGTGGACACGAGAACCAGACTGACTACATACTGTATGTGTATGTCAAAGAAGTCAATCAGAACAGTAAAGACAAAACCTGGAACTGATTATGGATCAGATCACAAACTTTTGGCATCAAAGATCAAAATCAAGCTGAGAATCTAAAGAAAACAACAGATGATGCCACAGTTTGACTTGACCAGCATTACAGAAGCCTTTTGGTAAGGTTTATGCTGGGCTTACACCTAACGATTTTCACGGTCGCAGACTAAAGACTGCCAGTCTTTAGGAATCTTACCGGAGTTTCTGCGCGCTCCCGTCGTCGCGGTCGTTAGATGTAAGGGGATAATCTGCAGTCCGCGACCCGATTTATGCCAGTCTTTCTCCAGTCTTTCATATCCAACCTGCTAGATATTTTTTGTAGTCGGAGTGACGTACAACAAGCAAGAACCAATAGGATTCGTTCTCACTGCAGAACCAGGAAGCCCTGTCAGTCATAACCCAACAAAAGACCTTGCTGTTCCGTTTATGCAGCCAAGATCGTGCCCATATTCTCTGACGCTTTCTCTTCTTTTTCTTTTCACTACAAACGACTGCAGAGGCAAAAGCTAAAGTAGCTAAAAGCTGCTTCTCCTCCATTTTTAACTTCTGCAGAGTGTAATAACTTGGGAACTGGACTTACCTGTTATTATATCCATAACAGCAAATAACTGAGAACCAGCGTTCATCTTGGGAAACTTTATTGACAACACAAAACCCGGACATTCTCCGTCACAACAGGAAAAACTCTGATAATAAAATCACCACTAGATGGCGCTGTGTAACCACAAATAAAATAGAACTACCAGCAGAACAATTATACTCTCTTTATATCAACATAATATAGTATCACTATATCACACAGAGCATGATGGGAGGAATGAAATCCTGACATAATCTAGTTGCAGTCTTGTAATTATTGTTCCTACAAGATTCAGTCTTTATAAAATCTTTAGTCTGAGACTAGTCGACTGTTAACCCGAGTCTTTAGATGTGAGCTGATAATCTTTTAGAGTCTTTTCAAAATCTTGTCAAAGTCTTTAGCTGTAAGCCCAGCATTAAAAAGAACATCAACAAAAGCCAGAAGAGATCACCACAGCCATGTTAACTGCTGAAACATGGAAGATGATTGGAGAAAGGCAGTTGGCAAAAGCTAAAGGTGACTAGCAGCGCAGTGAATACGTGATTTGAAACTGTATGGCTTATATTAATATTTGAAGCAGACCTCTCTGACTTGTGTAAATGTTGGATAGTAGAGGGATGAATGTGAAACGACAAAAGCCCATGCATTCTTTTCTTTTCAGACAGTTGCTCTCTGTAGCGTGTGCTTTCTGGTCGATCTGTGTTTGATATCTAACAGTCAGTGTTTTCTGTTCATCAAGGATGGAGGGCGGCTGCTGTTTTAACACTTTTAAGAAACACTTAGAAGGGTGGCATGGCAGGGCAGCCTCCAGTACACCTTAAATAGCTGAAGCTAGAACTCTGTGCAGATGATCTCCTCAGGCCTTTGTAAATCATCCTGCTCATGCATTGTAAGTTGTGAAGAGGAATGTCTTAACATTGTTTGACGTGAGTATTCAAGGCTTTGAACATTGGCTGGTATCCAAATGTCACCCACACAACCACAAGCTTTTGTAAAATGAAATATCGCTCCCATAAAGGGACGGAAAAAGCAACATTATTTCTTTTGAGGCTGTTTAAAGAATCTGCAGAGCTCTCGAGCCTCATGCAACGAGTGTGAGACACGCATTTTCCGGTCTTCACACGCACACACGAGATTCCTCACGCAGAAAGCAACAAAACCTAAATTAATGGGCTATGAGCGATATATATTAGGGGTGTAGTAGTAATAGTAGTAGTAGTACAAAGCTCATTTTCCCTGGAGCCTATAATAAGTAGCTTAAGGTGGCCCTAGCTATGAGTGATCAGCTCGCTGCACTCTGTGCCTAACATGCTCAAAGCGAAGCCTAAGCCCCGCCCTCTGTGAAGCTGTTTCTCCTATTTCAGAGCTTGTGCAAAATGCTGGGATTACAAGATGTTATCTGTGGTTATTGGCAGCAAAGCAGGTATAAAAAAAACATGTGAAAAAGAGAGCGAGGTAGAGTGGCTACAGCAGCCAAATCATAGAAGAGCTTTTGTTGCTTCATCCCGAGCAAACTCACTATGAACTCTAACTTTAGAGTTCTGAATCTGTCTGAAGGGTCAACAAACTTCCACCGACGTCTCACTGATCGGGCATGTTTTTAAATTACACAACAAGCTTTGCACAAATTGTCAAAAAGAAGTAAACCCAAAAAGTAGTTTAGTTGTAAAACTGGACTTAAAGGTCAGATCAGAGCTACATACCCACACAGGAGGACACATTTAGATAGTGCTTTAAATCGGTTGTCACCTTTAAAGAAGTTCACAGGAACGTCTTTGTTTTGGGGGGGGGGTGAGTCGTCACACTGATTATCTCCTTCCTACACTGTAATTCTCCTAACACACCTTCTCCTTTGATGTGTGGTTTTAGACCTGTTTACGCGCTGAGAAGACAAAAACCAGAGACAGGTACACCTAATTACTGCATCCTCAACAAGTTCTGTTGGTTTGTCAGGGGTCCGTCTCGCCACGGGAGGTGTTCCTCGCTTTGTTTGGCTCTAAAACCTTGCTTTGTTTTTTTAAGTTGTCAGAAGAAAACATTGGATTACTCAGATTCACAAAATATTTAATGAAAAGAAAAACTTTAGGAGCTAGGTTGCATGTTGGCTGTAGATACCAGAGCATGTGCTGCCACCACACCCTGGTTTTAGATTGCAAACAGAAACAAGCATCTCATCACCCCCAGGAACCAGACAATTCATCTATTCATGTGATTATTTTTAGCTATTTAAAAATATAAATACTGAACTCAAATTGCAGATAACAAATTGTTTAGAACAGGCAGAAATTAATTTGCTTTCTACCTTCCGTCCTTTTCCAGTCGTCAAATACCTAAACAGCTGAAACAGGGGAAATGAATTTCCTTCAAACCGAGCCAGGGCTTTCTCCAAGTTGGTTCCCAGATTGTGCACCAGTCTGCTAAGATCTTCAATCTTACGATTCAGATCCTGCAGCACCAAAGTCTGAGTCCCCCCAGCCCGACACACTCGTCAGTGAGAGCGGATCTTCTCCAAACGTTTGTGGTGTCCCAGAAATCCGCAAGCACCAATCAGCAGAAATCCAGTAACCATAAACCCAATCATCTGAGTTAAAGCAGAAACAAAACCATTAACAAACATTCAAGAAGAAAATTTGTGTTAAAAAGACTCAAGTTACAGATCATTTTTCAAAATGCAAATTTTAAAAATAGTCACCAGGTTGCCATGGTGATGTTAGATTAACAGACAAACACAGATGTTTATGTTTGAATGTAATAATTAGACGTACTTCCTGTACAGTTTTATCTGTGCTGTGGCAGATGATCTGATTCCTTCATTCCACCTTTAGAACATCCAGTCCATTTATTTCTACTGGAGGTTCAGATAATCATTGGTTCTGAATCCAAATCATAAACCGTTAATCTAAAACGGTCCCTTTGACTGGCAGGTTAACTGCTGGGTTGAACATATTGTCATCCATGTATCTTATTAGGAATGTCGATGAAATGAAGAGACTCTAACAGTAGAGAGACTGGTCTGCTAGGACCTGGTGTCCATATACGGAGACAGAACACTAATAGAGTCTGGTTCTAGAGTCTGGTTCTGGAGTCTGGTTCTGGAGTCTGGTTCTAGAGTCTGGTTCTAGAGTCTGGTTCTGGAGTCTGGTTCTGGAGTCTGGTTCTAGAGTCTGGTTCTGGAGTCTGGAGCCTGGTTCTAGAGTCTGGTTCTAGAGTCTGGAGTCTGGTTCTAGAGCCTGGTTCTAGAGTCTGGTTCTAGAGTCTGGAGTCTGGTTCTAGAGTCTGGTTCTAGAGCCTGGTTCTGGAGCCTGGTTCTAGAGTCTGGTTCTAGAGTCTGGAGCCTGGTTCTAGAGTCTGGTTCTAGAGTCTGGAGTCTGGTTCTAGAGTCTGGTTCTAGAGCCTGGTTCTAGAGTCTGGTTCTAGAGTCTGGTTCTAGAGTCTGGTGCCTGGTTCTGGAGTCTGGTTCTAGAGTCTGGTTCTAGAGTCTGGTTCTAGAGTCTGGTTCTGGAGTCTGGTTCTGGAGTCTGGTTCTGGAGTCTGGGTCTGGAGTCTGGTTCTAGAGTCTGGTTCTAGAGTCTGGTTCTAGAGTCTGGTTCTAGAGCCTGGTTCTAGAGTCTGGTTCTAGAGTCTGGTTCTAGAGTCTGGTTCTAGAGTCTGGTTCTAGAGTCTGGTTCTAGAGCCTGGTTCTAGAGTCTGATTCTAGAGTCTGGAGTCTGGTTCTGGAGTCTGGTTCTAGAGTCTGGAGTCTGGTTCTGGAGTCTGGTTCTGGAGTCTGGTTCTGGAGTCTGGTTCTGGAGTCTGGTTCTAGAGCCTGGTTCTAGAGTCTGGTTCTAGAGTCTGGAGCCTGGTTCTAGAGTCTGGTTCTAGAGTCTGGAGTCTGGTTCTAGAGCCTGGTTCTAGAGCCTGGTTCTAGAGCCTGGTTCTAGAGTCTGGTTCTAGAGTCTGGTTCTAGAGTCTGGTTCTAGAGTCTGGAGCCTGGTTCTGGAGTCTGGTTCTAGAGCCTGGTTCTAGAGCCTGGTTCTAGAGTCTGGGTCTGGAGTCTGGTTCTAGAGTCTGGGTCTGGAGTCTGGTTCTGGAGTCTGGTTCTGGAGTCTGGTTCTAGAGCCTGGTTCTAGAGTCTGGTTCTAGAGTCTGGTTCTAGAGTCTGGTTCTGGAGTCTGGTTCTAGAGCCTGGTTCTAGAGCCTGGTTCTGGAGCCTGGTTCTAGAGTCTGGAGCCTGGTTCTAGAGTCTGGTTCTAGAGTCTGGAGTCTGGTTCTAGAGTCTGGTTCTAGAGTCTGGTTCTAGAGTCTGGTTCTAGAGTCTGGTTCTGGAGTCTGGTTCTGGAGTCTGGTTCTAGAGTCTGGTTCTGGAGTCTGGTTCTAGAGCCTGGTTCTAGAGTCTGGTTCTGGAGTCTGGTTCTGGAGTCTGGTTCTAGAGTCTGGTTCTGGAGTCTGGTTCTAGAGTCTGGTTCTGGAGTCTGGTTCTAGAGTCTGGTTCTAGAGTCTGGTTCTAGAGTCTGGAGCCTGGTTCTAGAGTCTGGTTCTAGAGTCTGGAGCCTGGTTCTAGAGCCTGGTTCTAGAGCCTGGTTCTAGAGTCTGGTTCTAGAGCCTGGTTCTAGAGTCTGGGTCTGGAGTCTGGTTCTAGAGTCTGGTTCTAGAGTCTGGTTCTAGAGTCTGGTTCTAGAGTCTGGTTCTAGAGTCTGGTTCTAGAGTCTGGTTCTAGATTAACTTTATTACCAGATGCCAGGTCCATAAAAAAGAAATACATACTAAAAACCAGGAATAAAAACAGGAAATAAAAACAGATAAAATCAGACTAAAAAAATAAAATACATAAAATAGTTGATTAAAAAAACAAAACACACAAAATACATAAAAAGGCATTTACCCTCTAAAAAATATAAAACTGCTATAAAAATCCTACTATGAACTCGATTCACACGACTGAGAATATTCACCCAAACATGTCAACCAGTGCTTTCTTATAGTGGATAAATAGCGACAACAACTCAGAGCAGGATCAGTGGTTGATGCTGAGATTCTACTGTTAGCAGAACTATCCAGTCGTTCTCTAAAGGTGAACATTCACTTTCTTAACAGAGCTTTAAAAGTGCACACACCAGCCATAACAAACATCTGGCTGGCACTCCCCCCTCTGGGTATTTTGAGAACAACTCGTAGGGCATCATTGTATGCAGCTTGCATCTTCTGCATGCTGCTTTTATTGTATGAGGACCACAGCTGGGCAGTGTATACTGATGTGCAATACGCTTTGAACAGAGTCACCTTAACTGGAGATGAACAGAAACCAAACCTACGTGCTATCGTGTTGGCCTGTGCATAGAGCTTACAGCGTTGCCTATGAATGTCATCATCATCCCTCATTTGATCATTTATCCAGTGGCCCAGGGATTTCACCTTTTCACAGACTTTAAGGTCCTTATTGGACAGTTTAAACAGAGGGAAGTTTAGCTTTTTATCCTGCTTTGTTCTGCAGATCACAACAGCACTTTTACTAGCATTGTACTGAGTATCATGTTGTGCCCCATATTCATTACACATATTCAGTAGCTGCTGCAAACCCGCACTGCTTGGACTGAAGATCACCAGATCATCTGCAGACATGAGATGGTTGATCAGAGTTTGACCCACCAGACATCCTGTGTTACAGGCTCTCACCTGCACCGACAGATCGTCCATATACAGATTAAATAATACAGGAGACAGGATTCCTCCCTGCCTCACACCATTGCTAACTCCAAAGGGGGTGGAGATGGTGCCTCCCCATTTAACCTGCATCGTCTGATGGTCATACCAATAAGTGAGGATCCTCACAATACCCCCAGGGACCCCCCGTTGTTTTAACTTTTCATAAAGTTTCCTGTGATTTACTCGATCAAAGGCCTTAGAAGCATCAAGAAAGCACATAAGAACAGATGAATGTTTGTTTCTATACCAGTTCACAATTTTTTTTAGTGCATATATACACACATCAGTACCATGTTTTGGCTTAAAGCCAAACTGATTATCCATGGAATTAATATACACACTCATCTTTTCAAGTAGAAGTATTTCAAAAACTTTGGATATAATACTGGCTAGGGCAATCGGCCTATAATTATCCACACTGGTCACCTTCCCAGCTTTGTCCTTAATAACTGGGACCCGCAGAATTCCCAGCATTGAGTCAGGTAATATACCATGAATCATAAAACAAAGAGCTAAAAGAGGAGCTAGTCTTGGACTAGCATATTTCAGATGCTCTGCACTGATGTGATCCAAACCACAAGCCTTGTTACCAGATAGTTTGTGAATAGCTACGTATACCTCATGGGTCGTTATACTTATAGGGTCATCATCTATAGCTGCATCATCCTCATACGTATCTCTTTTAAGACCGTTGAATACAGCATGGTAGTGCTGTCTCCACACTTCTACAATATTATCAGCCCCAGAGACGCCTTCAACAGTACCTGGTAGAGACGATCTGCAGCTATTAAGTGTTTTTACATCTTTCCAAAACTCTTTGCTATTATGACTCATCATTTTCCTGGCCATGGAATCTGCCCTCATGATCTGCTCGTTTTTTGATATAAAACGAACTGCATACTTATATCTAGCATTCGCACGCTTTTTCCATTTAAACTGTGGACCTTGCTTGGGTCTGCCCGTTATATCCCAAAGTTTAAAAGCTGCACGAGCTTCATCCTGAAATGTAGCTACATGTTCTTTCCAGCCAGGCCTGACTTTATATTTCTGCTTATTCTTAAACTTGACATCAAATGGTTTACCGCTGTCATACAGAGCCTCCACCATGTCATCATACATAGAGCAGAGCTCACCTTTA
Organism: Callopanchax toddi; assembly: GCA_006937965.1. Taxonomy (NCBI): domain Eukaryota; kingdom Metazoa; phylum Chordata; class Actinopteri; order Cyprinodontiformes; family Nothobranchiidae; genus Callopanchax; species Callopanchax toddi. The sequence continues at coordinate 82,857 of SSNR01000554.1, forward strand.
TGTTGCAGGTTTTTACAATTGACATCTTTACACAAAATAGCTTCTTTAGCCAACAAAATATTATTAAGATAGTGATCTGTGTTATTAGTACATGCCAAGATATCCTTATCACTGAATGCTGAGCAGTTTAATTTTATACTGTTATCAGTATTATTGTCATAATTGTCCACTACGTATGTCAGGCAGTTGTTCCACACTTATAGTAAAAGCAAAAGGAATATGATCTGTAACAGCGACCCCATACTTAATAGTCATATTATGCAGAGCTGCATGTCCATCAGCTGTGCTAATGCAGTGATCCAGCCATGATGTACTATGC
>SSNR01000554.1:89452-104477 GCA_006937965.1 Callopanchax toddi
GCACTGCTTGGACTGAATATCACCAGATCATCTGCATACATAAGATGGTTGATCAGAGTTTGACCCACCAGACATCCTGTGTTACAGGCTCTCAACTGCACTGACAGATCGTCCATATACAGATTAAATAATACAGGAGACAGGATTCCTCCCTGCCTAACACCATTGCTAACTCCAAAGGGGGTGGAGATGGTGCCTCCCCATTTAACCTGCATCGTCTGATGGTCATACCAATAAGTGAGGATCCTCACAATACTCCCAGGGACCCCCCGTTGTTTTAACTTTTCATAAAGTTTCCTGTGATTTACTCGATCAAAGGCCTTAGAAGCATCAAGAAAGCACATAAGAACAGATGAATTTTTGTTTCTATAACAGTTCACAATTTCTTTTAGTGCATATATACACATATCAGTACCATGTTTTGGCTTAAAGCCAAACTGATTATCCATGGAATTAATATACACACTCATCTTTTCAAGTAGAATTATTTCAAAAACTTTGGATATAATACTGGCTAGGGCAATCGGCCTATAATTATCCACACTGGTCACCTTCCCAGCTTTATCCTTAATAACTGGACCAGCAGAATTCCCAGCATTGAGTCAGGTAATATACCATGAATCATAAAACCATTAAAACAAAGAGCTAAAAGAGGAGCTAGTCTTGGATTAGCATATTTCAGATGCTCTGCACTGATGTGATCCAAACCACAAGCCTTGTTACCAGATAGTTTGTGAATAGCTACGTATACCTCATGGGTCATTATACTTATAGGGTCATCATCTATATCTGCATCATCCTCATACGTATCTCTTTTAAGACAGTTGAATACAGCATGGTAGTGCTGTCTCCACAATTCTACAATATTATCAGCCCCAGAGACACCTTCAACAGTACCTGGTAGAGATGATCTGCAGCTATTAAGTGCTTTTACATCTTTCCAAAACTCTTTGCTATTATGACACATCATTTTCCTGGCCATGGAATCTGCCCTCATGATCTGCTCGTTTTTTGATATAAAACGAACTGCATACTTATATCTAGCATTCGCACGCTTTTTCCATTCAAACTCTGGACCTTGCTTGGGTCTGCCCGTTATATCCCAAAGTTTAAAAGCTGCACGAGCTTCATCCTGAAATGTAGCTACATGTTCTTTCCAGCCAGGCCTGACTTTATATTTCTGCTTATTCTTAAACTTGATATCAAATGGTTTACCGCTGTCATACAGAGCATCCACTATGTCATCATACATAGAGCAGAGTTCACCTTTATGTTGCAGGTTTTTACAATTGACATCTTTACACAAAATAGCTTCTTTAGCCAACAAAATATTATTTAGATAGTGATCTGTGTTATTAGTATATGCCAAGATATCCTTATCACTGAATGCTGACCAGTTTAATTTTATACTGTTATCAGTATTATTGTCATAATTGTCCACTATGTCAGGCAGTTGTTCCACACTTATAGTAAAAGCAAAAGGAATATGATCTGTAACAGCGACCCCATACTTAATAGTCATATTATCCAGAGCTGCATGTCCATCAGCTGTGCTAATGCAGTGATCCAGCCATGATGTACTATGCCACGCCTCACTTATATATGTGTAGCTGTCTCTTGGCAAACACACTTTACTTGATAGTATAAGATTCTTATCTTCACACATCTGTGTTAGGTATTTAGCAAATTTGGAATTTCTATCTGATATATCAGCATTGAAGTCTCCCACAACATATATACTACAGGTACTATGACCTTGAAGAAATGCGTTAATATAGGCCAGCCTATTAAGATATTCTCCTTCATTTTCAGCAGATTCATATGGAGTATAAATATTAAGGATGACAAAGCTATTGTTATTCTGCGTATACTATATACCAATACACCAATCTACACCCAATCTGATTGGTTTTATCGCTGCATCTAGTGTTTTGTCCCAGAGCACAGCCACTCCTCCAGGTATTCTGCCTCTGACTATAGCTGTGCTGAGGTCAGTGGTTGATTCCCCCACTCCCACAAATTTAGAATTAAACTGGTTAAGTTTTTCTAAATCCTGTTTAGGCAGAAATGTTTCCTGTAAACACAAAATCTCACATTCCTCAAGCAAACTGTCCACAACAATACGTCGAGCTCTATCTCCCGCATCCTGGCCCACACGCAGGCCGCGACAGTTATAGGAAAGCACCCGAAGAGAAGTCCTCATGCTTTGATGTCAGGACCGGGAGGGCTGCCGCTGCTGGAAGCATGTTAGACTCCATGGAGCGAGGCTTCCGCGGCTCATAATACCGCCGGACCAAAGCCCCTTCTGGCCACAGTTCTGGTTTATACATGTCAGCAATGTCATCACACTCTGCCGTAACCTTGAACGAGCCAAACCTGCTACGCACATTGACAATTTTCTGACAGGTTACATCTCTGTTGAGCTTCTCTTTAAGATATAAACAGAGCGTTTCTTCGTCAACTTCCGGTGCGAATTTAGTGGCGAACACACTCACTAATTTGGTCTTAACGGTTTTTATAGTACTCACGGCTCCGGTGCCAATGACAGACACAGGTCCCGACTTCTTGTTGTGTTTGGTGGTTGAATCACGCATCCCTACCCCTGCCACAACTTTCTCCGGTTTCCGACGAGGTCCGCCCTTCTTCACGACTTTACTCCACTTCGGGGAACATGTGTGTAGCTCCAGATCCACCAACTCCGACGTTGTTGTAGTAATCTCCACGTTAACACCAGAGGCCACTTCCATCAGATCTTCACCACTCCTCGAAGTCTCAGGACAACCTGCTGCCGCAGCACCAGCCCCGACTCTCCGGTCCGTCATGGCTCCCGCTCCCTGCTGCTCGGCCAGGCAGCGGTCACTCAGCTCCGCAGAACGACTACCGGTACTCAGGTGAGAAGGTGGACCCATCCTTGGACCCTGCTCATCCTGAGCAGTGGGGCCAGCCAGTGCGCCGGTCTGGCACTCAAGTGCAGCCACCCGCTGGGCGATTCCCACAGTCTCAGTCCGAATTTGCTCACACACATCCGCCTGAGTTTTAGCTACGTGTTTTAACGCACCGACCTCAGTGCACAGCTGCTCCATCTGCCGTAGCAAACAACACACGTCCAAACTGGAGTATGTCACAGGTGGTAAATCATCCAAGTGATGAGACACAAATCTTGGGATATTCTCCCCACACTCATTCAACACTTTAAGGCAGAGTTTGATGTTATTAGCGTCTTTATGCTGCCCTTTGTATCCGACGCACCGCTGTGAAGTGCTAGGGCAGAGCTCAAACAAAACTTTTTTTGAGGCTTCAATCCCGTCAGAGTCAAATGTGTTCGTGGCTAACAACACAATCTCATCCTGACTCAAAGTTTTGATTTTAACAGCAAGGAAATTGAGCAGTTCATCCTCCACAATAATCTTGCCATCAGTCGTTCGATAAACCTCTGGTTTAAGTCGAGACCGTGCAGAAGCAGGAGCCAACACCACGCTACCTGCTGTGTCCGCCATGACATGTCATGACATTTGTGAAACAGCGGATGAGAGAGGAAGACCATGAGTGAGGATGAGGGCCAGTTGGTCAGCACAGGTATTCAGGCAGGAATGAGTATGTTGTGTAGGGTGTCCAGGAATGTGATCAGATGGGCGGAGTTGTAGGGGCCAAGGGTAGCACGGTGATGTATGATGCTGTGATGGGTAAGCTCTGCATACATTGTGATGTTCCCTCCGCTCTGGCCAGGGACTTCAACAATGGCACGCTGGCCAATGATATTCCTTCCCCTCTTTCATCTTTTTGTGAGGTTGAGCCCGACCTGAAGAAGAACTGGTGTTCCACTGCAGCTGCCTCTAGCTTAAGGACTCTCTGAAACACATGACAATATCAGAAATAGACATGGAGTGGTCACTATTATGAAACACAATTATTATGATTTCAATATAGAAATATGTATAAATTACTGTATACAGTGTTGAGAGTATGCATCAATTGTGGGACTCTCTTGCACATTGTTATATCGCAATTCTTTGACTCTTTTTGAATTGCATTCAGACGGCGCCCTGTAGACCTGCTTCATCCTGAGATGATTTCTGCACAAGACACGGTCCAGTGTTGATAAGCTTTCCTTATCAATATTTTGAAACATGTCATTGTTTTCCATTATTNGCACATAAGAACAGATGAATGTTTGTTTCTATACCAGTTCACAATTTTTTTTAGTGCATATATACACACATCAGTACCATGTTTTGGCTTAAAGCCAAACTGATTATCCATGGAATTAATATACACACTCATCTTTTCAAGTAGAATTATTTCAAAAACTTTGGATATAATACTGGCTAGGGCAATCGGCCTATAATTATCCACACTGGTCACCTTCCCAGCTTTATCCTTAATAACTGGACCAGCAGAATTCCCAGCATTGAGTCAGGTAATATACCATGAATCATAAAACCATTAAAACAAAGAGCTAAAAGAGGAGCTAGTCTTGGATTAGCATATTTCAGATGCTCTGCACTGATGTGATCCAAACCACAAGCCTTGTTACCAGATAGTTTGTGAATAGCTACGTATACCTCATGGGTCATTATACTTATAGGGTCATCATCTATATCTGCATCATCCTCATACGTATCTCTTTTAAGACAGTTGAATACAGCATGGTAGTGCTGTCTCCACAATTCTACAATATTATCAGCCCCAGAGACACCTTCAACAGTACCTGGTAGAGATGATCTGCAGCTATTAAGTGCTTTTACATCTTTCCAAAACTCTTTGCTATTATGACACATCATTTTCCTGGCCATGGAATCTGCCCTCATGATCTGCTCGTTTTTTGATATAAAACGAACTGCATACTTATATCTAGCATTCGCACGCTTTTTCCATTCAAACTCTGGACCTTGCTTGGGTCTGCCCGTTATATCCCAAAGTTTAAAAGCTGCACGAGCTTCATCCTGAAATGTAGCTACATGTTCTTTCCAGCCAGGCCTGACTTTATATTTCTGCTTATTCTTAAACTTGATATCAAATGGTTTACCGCTGTCATACAGAGCATCCACTATGTCATCATACATAGAGCAGAGTTCACCTTTATGTTGCAGGTTTTTACAATTGACATCTTTACACAAAATAGCTTCTTTAGCCAACAAAATATTATTTAGATAGTGATCTGTGTTATTAGTATATGCCAAGATATCCTTATCACTGAATGCTGACCAGTTTAATTTTATACTGTTATCAGTATTATTGTCATAATTGTCCACTATGTCAGGCAGTTGTTCCACACTTATAGTAAAAGCAAAAGGAATATGATCTGTAACAGCGACCCCATACTTAATAGTCATATTATCCAGAGCTGCATGTCCATCAGCTGTGCTAATGCAGTGATCCAGCCATGATGTACTATGCCACGCCTCACTTATATATGTGTAGCTGTCTCTTGGCAAACACACTTTACTTGATAGTATAAGATTCTTATCTTCACACATCTGTGTTAGGTATTTAGCAAATTTGGAATTTCTATCTGATATATCAGCATTGAAGTCTCCCACAACATATATACTACAGGTACTATGACCTTGAAGAAATGCGTTAATATAGGCCAGCCTATTAAGATATTCTCCTTCATTTTCAGCAGATTCATATGGAGTATAAATATTAAGGATGACAAAGCTATTGTTATTCTGCGTATACTATATACCAATACACCAATCTACACCCAATCTGATTGGTTTTATCGCTGCATCTAGTGTTTTGTCCCAGAGCACAGCCACTCCTCCAGGTATTCTGCCTCTGACTATAGCTGTGCTGAGGTCAGTGGTTGATTCCCCCACTCCCACAAATTTAGAATTAAACTGGTTAAGTTTTTCTAAATCCTGTTTAGGCAGAAATGTTTCCTGTAAACACAAAATCTCACATTCCTCAAGCAAACTGTCCACAACAATACGTCGAGCTCTATCTCCCGCATCCTGGCCCACACGCAGGCCGCGACAGTTATAGGAAAGCACCCGAAGAGAAGTCCTCATGCTTTGATGTCAGGACCGGGAGGGCTGCCGCTGCTGGAAGCATGTTAGACTCCATGGAGCGAGGCTTCCGCGGCTCATAATACCGCCGGACCAAAGCCCCTTCTGGCCACAGTTCTGGTTTATACATGTCAGCAATGTCATCACACTCTGCCGTAACATTGAACGAGCCAAACCTGCTACGCACATTGACAATTTTCTGACAGGTTACATCTCTGTTGAGCTTCTCTTTAAGATATAAACAGAGCGTTTCTTCGTCAACTTCCGGTGCGAATTTAGTGGCGAACACACTCACTAATTTGGTCTTAACGGTTTTTATAGTACTCACGGCTCCGGTGCCAATGACAGACACAGGTCCCGACTTCTTGTTGTGTTTGGTGGTTGAATCACGCATCCCTACCCCTGCCACAACTTTCTCCGGTTTCCGACGAGGTCCGCCCTTCTTCACGACTTTACTCCACTTCGGGGAACATGTGTGTAGCTCCAGATCCACCAACTCCGACGTTGTTGTAGTAATCTCCACGTTAACACCAGAGGCCACTTCCATCAGATCTTCACCACTCCTCGAAGTCTCAGGACAACCTGCTGCCGCAGCACCAGCCCCGACTCTCCGGTCCGTCATGGCTCCCGCTCCCTGCTGCTCGGCCAGGCAGCGGTCACTCAGCTCCGCAGAACGACTACCGGTACTCAGGTGAGAAGGTGGACCCATCCTTGGACCCTGCTCATCCTGAGCAGTGGGGCCAGCCAGTGCGCCGGTCTGGCACTCAAGTGCAGCCACCCGCTGGGCGATTCCCACAGTCTCAGTCCGAATTTGCTCACACACATCCGCCTGAGTTTTAGCTACGTGTTTTAACGCACCGACCTCAGTGCACAGCTGCTCCATCTGCCGTAGCAAACAACACACGTCCAAACTGGAGTATGTCACAGGTGGTAAATCATCCAAGTGATGAGACACAAATCTTGGGATATTCTCCCCACACTCATTCAACACTTTAAGGCAGAGTTTGATGTTATTAGCGTCTTTATGCTGCCCTTTGTATCCGACGCACCGCTGTGAAGTGCTAGGGCAGAGCTCAAACAAAACTTTTTTTGAGTCTTCAATCCCGTCGGAGTCAAATGTGTTCGTGGCTAACAACACAATCTCATCCTGACTCAAAGATTTGATTTTAACAGCAAGGAAATTGAGCAGTTCATCCTCCACAATAATCTTGCCATCAGTCGTTCGATAAACCTCTGGTTTAAGTCGACACCGTGCAGAAGCAGGAGCCAACACCACGCTACCTGCTGTGTCCGCCATGACTCTTCCTCTTCCTCTAAATGAATCTAGAGCCTGTTTCTAGAGTCTGGTTCTAGAGTCTGGAGTCTGGTTCTGGAGTCTGGTTCTAGAGTCTGGTTCTAGAGTCTGGTTCTAGAGTCTGGTTCTAGAGTCTGGAGTCTGGTTCTGGAGTCTGGTTCTAGAGTCTGGAGTCTGGTTCTGGAGTCTGGTTCTAGAGTCTGGTTCTAGAGTCTGGTTGTAGAGTCTGGTTGTAGAGTCTGGAGTCTGGTTCTGGAGTCTGGTTCTAGAGTCTGGAGTCTGGTTCTGGAGTCTGGTTCTAGAGTCTGGAGTCTGGTTCTGGAGTCTGGTTCTAGAGTCTGGTTCTAGAGTCTGGTTCTAGAGTCTGGTTCTAGAGTCTGGAGTCTGGTTCTGGAGTCTGGTTCTAGAGTCTGGTTCTGGAGTCTGGTTCTAGAGTCTGGAGTCTGGTTCTGGAGTCTGGTTCTAGAGGCTGGTTCTAGAGTCTGGTTCTAGAGCCTGGTTCTAGAGTCTGGTTCTAGAGTCTGGTTCTAGAGTCTGGTTCTAGAGCCTGGTTCTAGAGTCTGGTTCTGGAGCCTGGTTCAAGAGTCTGGTTCTGGAGTCTGGTTCTAGAGTCTGGTTCTAGAGTCTGGAGTCTGGTTCTGGAGTCTGGTTCTAGAGTCTGGAGTCTGGTTCTGGAGTCTGGTTCTAGAGTCTGGAGTCTGGTTCTAGAGTCTGGAGCCTGGAGTCTGATTCTAGAGTCTGGTTCTGGAGTCTGGTTCTAGAGTCTGGTTCTGGAGTCTGCCTGGTACTGGAGTCTGGTACCAAAGTCTGGTTCCGGAGTCTGGTTCCGGAGTCTGGTTCTGGAGTCTGGTCCTGGAGTCTGGATCCTGAGTCTGGTTCCTGAGTCTGGTTCTGGAGTCTGATTCTGGAGTCTGGTTCTAGAGTCTGGTTCTGGAGTCTGATTCTGGAGTCTGGTTCTAGAGTTTGGTTCTAGAGCCTGGTTCTAGAGTCTGGTTCTAGAGTCTGGTTCTAGAGTCTGGTTCTGGAGTCTGGTTCTGGAGTCTGGTTCTAGAGTCTGGTTCTGGAGTCTGGTTCTGGAGTCTGGTTCTAGAGTCTGGTTCTGGAGTCTGGAGTCTGGTTCTGGAGTCTGGTTCTAGAGTCTGGTTCTAGAGTCTGGTTCTGGGTTCTGGTTCTAGAGTCTGGAGTCTGGTTCTGGAGTCTGATTCTGGAGTCTGGTTCTGGAGTCTGGTTCTGGAGTCTGGTTCTGGTTCTGGAGTCTGATTCTGGAGTCTGGTTCTAGAGTCTGGTTCTGGAGTCTGATTCTGGAGTCTGGTTCTAGAGTCTGGTTCTGGAGTCTGGTTCTAGAGTCTGGTTCTGGGTTCTGGTTCTAGAGTCTGGTTCTGGAGTCTGATTCTGGAGTCTGGTTCTGGAGTCTGGTTCTGGAGTCTGGTTCTGGTTCTGGAGTCTGATTCTGGAGTCTGGTTCTAGAGTCTGGTTCTGGAGTCTGATTCTGGAGTCTGGTTCTAGAGTCTGGTTCTGGAGTCTGGTTCTAGAGTCTGGAGTCTGGTTCTGGAGTCTGGTTCTGGAGTCTGGTTCTAGAGTGTGGTTCTAGAGTCTGGTTCTGGAGTCTGGTTCTGGAGTCTGGTTCTGGGTTCTGGAGTCTGGTTCTGGAGTCTGGTTCTGGGTTCTGGAGTCTGGTTCTGGAGTCTGGTTCTGGAGCCTGGTTCTAGAGTCTGGAGCCTGGTTCTAGAGTCTGATTCTAGAGTCTGGAGTCTGGTTCTAGAGCCTGGTTCTAGAGCCTGGTTCTGGAGCCTGGTTCTAGAGTCTGGTTCTGGAGTCTGGTTCTAGAGTCTGGTTCTGGAGTCTGGTTCTGGAGTCTGGTTCTAGAGTCTGGTTCTAGAGTCTGGTTCTGGGTTCTGGTTCTAGAGTCTGAGTCTGGAGTCTGGTTCTAGAGTCGGGTTCTGGAGTCTGGTTCTAGAGTCTGGAGTCTGGTTCTGGAGTCTGGTTCTAGAGCCTGGTTCTAGAGCCTGGTTCTAGAGTCTGGTTCTGGTGTCTGGTTCTGGGTTCTGGTTCTGGTGTCTGGTTCTGGGGTCTGGTTCTTGAGTCTGGTTCTGGAGTCTGGTTCTGGAGTCTGGTTCTGGAGTCTGGTTCTAGAGTCTGGTTCTGGAGTCTGGTTCTGGAGTCTGGTTCTAGAGTCTGGTTCTGGAGTCTGGTTCTAGAGTCTGGTTCTGGAGTCTGGTTCTGGAGTCTGGTTCTAGAGTCTGGTTCTGGAGTCTGGTTCTAGAGTCTGGAGTCTGGTTCTGGAGTCTGGTTCTAGAGTCTGGTTCTAGAGTCTGGTTCTAGAGCCTGGTTCTAGAGTCTGGTTCTGGAGCCTGGTTCTAGAGTCTGGTTCTAGAGTCTGGAGCCTGGTTCTAGAGTCTGGAGCCTGGTTCTAGAGTCTGGTTCTAGAGTCTGGAGTCTGGTTCTAGAGCCTGGTTCTAGAGCCTGGTTCTAGAGCCTGGTTCTGGAGCCTGGTTCTAGAGTCTGGTTCTGGAGTATGGTTCTAGAGTCTGGTTCTGGAGTCTGGTTCTAGAGTCTGGTTCTGGAGTCTGGTTCTAGAGTCTGGTTCTAGAGTCTGGTTCTAGAGTCTGGAGTCTGATTCTGGAGTCTGGTTCTAGAGCCTGGTTCTAGAGTCTGGTTCTGGAGTCTGGTTCTGGAGTCTGGTTCTAGAGCCTGGTTCTAGAGTCTGGTTCTAGAGTCTGGTTCTGGAGTCTGGTTCTAGAGTCTGGAGTCTGGTTCTGGAGTCTGGTTCTAGAGCCTGGTTCTAGAGTGTGGTTCTAGAGCCTGGTTCTAGAGTCTGGTTCTGGAGCCTGGTTCTAGAGTCTGGTTCTAGAGTCTGGAGCCTGGTTCTAGAGTCTGGAGCCTGGTTCTAGAGTCTGGTTCTAGAGTCTGGAGTCTGGTTCTAGAGCCTGGTTCTAGAGTCTGGTTCTAGAGTCTGGTTCTAGAGTCTGGTTCTAGAGCCTGGTTCTAGAGCCTGGTTCTGGAGTCTGGTTCTAGAGTCTGGTTCTAGAGTCTGGTTCTAGAGTCTGGTTCTGGAGTCTGGTTCTGGAGTCTGGTTCTGGAGTCTGGTTCTGGAGTCTGGTTCTAGAGTCTGGTTCTAGAGTCTGGAGTCTGATTCTGGAGTCTGGTTCTAGAGTCTGGATCTGGAGTCTGGAGTCTGGTTCTGGGGTCTGGTTCTGGAGTCTGGTTCTGGGGTCTGGTTCTGGGGTCTGGTTCTGGAGTCTGGTTCTGGGGTCTGGTTCTGGGTTCTGGTTCTGGAGTCTGATTCTGGAGTCTGGTTCTAGAGTCTGGTTCTGGAGTCTGGTTCTGGAGTATGGTTCTGATGTCTGGTTCTGGAGTCTGGTTCTGGAGTCTGGTTCTAGAGTCTGGTTCTGGAGTCTGGTTCTAGAGTCTGGTTCTGGAGTCTGATTCTGGAGTCTGGTTCTGGAGTCTGGTTCCTGAGTCTGGTTCCTGAGTCTGGTTCCTGAGTCTGGTTCTGGAGTCTGATTCTGGAGTCTGGTTCTAGAGTCTGGTTCTAGAGTCTGGTTCTGGAGGCTGGTTCTGGAGTCTGGTTCTGGAGTCTGGTTCCAGAGTCTGGTTCTGGAGAGTGGTTCTGGTTCTGGGTTCTGGTGTCTGGTTCTGGAGAGTGGTTCTGGTTCTGGGTTCTGGAGCCTGGTTCTGGAGAGTGGTTCTGGTTCTGGGTTCCTGAGTCTGGTTCTGGAGAGTGGTTCTGGTTCTGGGTTCTGGAGCCTGGTTCTGGAGAGTGGACCAGTACCAGGCTCTCATTTGGTTTTTGTACTCGGGGTAAATCCTGCTGTGTTCAGACACCAAATAAAGTTGATCACATCCTGACTCAGTGGTGACTTCATAGTTTTATCTCAGTTTAAAATGATGACGTCATACATCGACATCATTGTTCTCAGAAACGTTGTCAGGTCCAAAGATAACTCTTTGTTTTGACATCCATCAGGTCCCAATCAGCCCAAATAGCAAAGAGAAATTAAAATGCAGTCATGAAAGAGTTCAGTTATATTGTTATTGCCCTGAAACTAATAAAATACATGTTTAACGATCATTTAGGCTACATTGTATTCTAACCCTCATCGTCCCAAATGTATAAAACATTCATAAAATAATTTGTCTCTTCTTTCTCTTGGTATGGAAGGTAAATAACAACAAACAACTGAAGTGAAATGAAAATAGAAAAAGTGAATTCAGTTTTAACTCGGCAGTAGAGGTTTACACATAAAACAAAAGGAGCACAATTTATTTTTTAAGGTCGTTGCAGTGGCCTTTTAAATATAGTTTACTAATTAAAGGTTCTCTGATCCTGGAGCACGCTGGTGACTCCATCAGTTAATAGGACTGGAATGTTCTTAATTAACGAAATAAGGTGAGAATGTGGACCAACTGGTGCTCTGAACCACAAAGAGCAACTCATGACTCTTCTTTTTAAACATGAATAGTATTTTGCTGAAAATCTTGTAATGTAAATGTTAAATAATAATGAATAAATAATTAATATTAGTAATACAAGAATAACAAATAACAAAAAACTTTGGGTGTTGGTCCAAATAAAAATGGCCACCACAGCTAATTAATCTCAGCAAAGAGAAAAAGAGGTTTTAATAATGCATCAGTTTTATATAACGCTTTCTAGGTCACTCAGAGACGCTTTACAGAGTTGCATCATTCATTCACACTCTGGTGGTGGTAAACTACGACAGACGTCTGTAGTCACAGCTGCCCTGGGGCAGACTGACAGAAGAGAGGCGGCCCTTCTGACCACCACCAACATTCACACACAGTCAGGAGGTGAAGTGTCTCCAAGGACACGACAGTCTAACCCAGCTGGAGCTGGGGATTGAACCGGCAACCCTCTGGTTACCAGACCGGCCACTCTCCCAACTGAGCTAAACGACACAAACTAGTGAATTATTCTAGTTTTAAGGAATTTAGCCAAGAAAACTTAGCTTACCCTATTGGCAGATTTTTTTGCTCAAATCTAGAAAATGTGACCATATTTAAGAAGAGCTGGCCTGTTTCAAGTAGGGCTGTAAGAATAGATTTTCTTTTTAGACAATAAGTCAAAATGTCTAAAAACAAGGCTGTTTGACTTTCTTACAAATCAGTTTTTGCAGTGTAAACTTGAAACAGGTACAGTCACATGAATGGAATTGACCTACTTATGAAAAGGTGTGATAAAGAAATCACGCTCCTCCAGTGAGTCATTGGCATACTCGAGGTCAAACGGTACGTTTCTGAGAACTAAGAAACAAGAGTTAATGACTGAGTGTGAGTTCGTTTCGGTTTGATAACTGGTGATTCGTGTGTTGAGGATTCTCTATAATCAAGTAGTTTCTACCTGCTGCCATCAGGCCGATCTAAACCCCATGCTACCTCCGTATCATCTGCAAGATTGTGTGCAATATGATTCCTTGGCAATGTTTTTTTTACATATTTATTCTGTACTGTAAATAACACTGTATACTCTGTTATTTGGCTGCATGGTGGCACAGTTGGTTAGCACTGTTGCCTCGCAGCAAGAAGGTCACAGGTTCAAATCCCAGCTGTGGCTTTTCTGCGTGGAGTAGCATGCTCTCCTCATGCGTGGGTGGGTTTTCTCCGGGCGCTCCGGTTTCCCCCACAGATCACAACACGCCCCAGGGTCCAGGACTCCCTCGTAAAAGAGATTCTCTAGAGGACCTTCCTGGTTTAAATTATTTCTTTTTTCTTGATCCGAATAGGGATTGCACCCAATTTCGTTGCACTTGTTTCACCAACAATAAAGTGATTCTGAAGAGTCTCCAAGGACACGACAAATTAACCCAGCTGGAACTGGGATTGAACCAATGACCCTCTGAATTGCCAGACAGCCCATCTACCTAATGAGCTACATTTTAATTTACATTTGGAGCAGGTTTTAAGAAAAAGCAACCAAATTGTGCTCTACCACCTAGTGACTTGTTAGTAAAAGGGTTCAAATAGTGGTCATTTAGCGCCCTCTAATGGATTTTAGAGAAATGTTCTGGCAGCTTAAAAGTTTAAGAATGTTTCTGTAGTTTAAAATCTGCAGATCAAAATGATCGTGGTCAGAATAAAGCTTCAGTTCTGCCTTCTTTGTTCAGTTTTTTACTGAATGACATTTCTCCTAAAGTTTTCATTTCTTTGCCTGAAGTTAAGAGAAAAAAAAATCATGACAAATATGTGAACAAAGACTGGGATCAAACAGAATTTGCCAAGTTAGACATGAAGCAAAAGAAAAGCAACACAAGTTGGTTTTGGCTGCACCCAGTCTAGCCGTTTAAACCATTTCTCTGAACAGAGGCTGTTCAGGGTGCAACTTTATGGAAAACACCTGGAAATTTGCTTTATATACAGTTATAGTTTGATATATTTAGATTCTGAATCAGATTCTTTTACATTTTATTATTAAACTTTGTCAGAGTAACGATCAGCCTTTTAATCAGCATTTACACAAACTGGATAAAAATATAGGATTGTTAAAATGTTTCAAAACTCCTTCAAAGTTAAATATTTTTTAACTGAAAGCTCATTTATCCTCTTCATCATCATCCTCTTCTTCACTGTCCTCCAACAGTTGAGACTGAAGAGACAGCCTCTGCGCCACAGCCGTTACCATGGCAGCGCCTTTCCCACTGCCATCCTCAGATACGTGGAAGCTGATCTCACACTTTGGGGCGAGGAGGCGCACGGCGGCCTGGAGCTCCTCACTGAAACTGGAAGAGATGAAGACAAAAAGGGGAATCGGGCGTTTTGTGGTTTCAGTGAAACAGATTAAATACATTAGGTTTAATCATGAATAAAGTAGAATATAAGGAGACTTTCTGGTGACGCTGATTTGTCCAGATTGGTGCTGCTGGATTCTCAGTAATAATAATAATAATAATAATAATAATAATAATAATAATAATAATAATAATAATAATAATACCTCTAACTTATATAGCGCTTTTTCGGACACTCAGAGACGCTTTACAAACAGAGCAATGAACACAATTAATAAACACACACGATCTAAGAACACTGACGGTAAGCTGATTAATGGGTGCTGGAGAGGATGATGATGAAGGGAAAGCCTGTTTGAATAGGTGGGGTTTTGAGCAGTGACTTGAAAGTGGAGAGAGAGTCGGAAATCCTGATGTTTTGTGGGAGAGTTCCAAAGGGTTGGGGCCGCAGCGACAAATGCTCGATCCCCCAAGGTGCGATGTTTAGTTCTGGTTGGCGAGAGGAGACTGGAGTCAGCAGAGCGGAGGTGACGGTAGGAGAACGACGATGGAGGAGTTCAGTGAGATAAGGGGGAGCCAGGTTATTGAGGGATTTGTAGGTGATGAGGAGCAGTTTGTAATGAATCCGGTGTTGAACTGGGAGCCAGTGGAGTTGTTTGAGGACAGGAGTTATGTGGTCTCTGGAGCGGTGTGGGTGAGTAGACGTGCTGCTGAGTTTTGGATGTACTGTAGTTTGTGTAAGGCCGTGGAAGGAAGTCGTAGAGGATGCTGTTACAGTAGTCCAGTCTGGAGGTAATGAAGGCAGAGATGAGTATTTGAGCAGTGGAGTGAGAGAGGGATGGGCGGAGACGGGCGATGTTACGGAGGTGGAAGAACGATGTCCTGGTGATGTTATTGATGTGAGACTTGGAGAGGGAGGAGTCAAAGATGACGCCGAAGTTGTGAACTGTAGAGGAGGGTGTGACTGTGTGACC
>SSNR01000554.1:104876-122491 GCA_006937965.1 Callopanchax toddi
AGGGACACCACCGTGTGGAGACCGGGGCTCATGTCCCCGCCCAAGATACTGAACCCCAACCTGCCCTCAGGTCTCCGTTGAAAAGGAGATTGTTGAACTCAATTGATATTATCGATAAGTGTTTAAAACCAGGTATTTAATTCTAGATAGGCACCTCAATTTACGTCACTTCTACTACAACTATGTAGAGAACTGGACTGGTTTGGTCATTTTCTTGTTTCATTATTCCAATGCTTAGTATTGGAGTGAAAGTAAAAGATGGTTCATATCTAAACGACTCCTGGACTAGAAGAAAGTCTTACTTGGGATGTTTCTTGTACACTGTACCATCCACCCCTACTGTGGTCTTCAGATGGTCCAGACCTCCGTTGACACGAATCCGGTTGGCGATGGTCGCCAGGGCCGCAGCACAGAGACGAGCAGATCGAGACGAGACGGTGTCACAGACCAGTCGCACCACATGGGCATCGACCGAGTCCCAAACCAGACCCAGTTCAGTCAGAACCTTCTGAGCATTTTCCAGACCACAGACTGGCCTGAACCAAAGAGACAGGGAGACGTTAAAACACGGCAGCAGACTGATCCAACGCTGGATTGTTCAGGACTTACTCTTCTATCTCAGAGATGTATTTCGTCTTAAACTTTTCTGGAGTTTTCAGATCCAGTGATGGTTTTCCATTAAACAGCAGCTTGTCCTCAGTCAGCTTCACCAACACCAGGCGAACGATTTCTCCTAAATACATGCCGCTGATCATCTTCTCAAAGCTACGGAACACAATCAGGACAAAGAAGAAAAACTCAGGTGTCTGAACTCTCCTGCCCTCTAGTGGCCACATGCTCATGCTGCTTTAAGGTTTTTAGAAATATTTAGTTATCTTCACAAAGGACCAAAACAGTGATCAGAGAACCGAGACTAAGCTTACATGTGGACTCTAGGGTTGATGGAGGCGTCGTCCACCATCTTGTCAAACTCTGTCAGGATGTCTTCGAGGGAGCCGTCGTCTCCAAAGCCGCCCCACTCCGTGTTGATGCACATCCGGCCGTCCTCACCCTCCACGCGCTTCACGTTCCTCATCTCCTCCATGTAGCAGGCGTTGGTTCCCGTTCCTACAGGAGAAGAGGAGCGAAATATAAACATTCATTTGTTTCCCCGCTTATGTGTTCAGTTTTATCTCCAGAATCACTTTTGGTCACCTGCTGCCAAAAAGGGAGGTCATGTTTTTGCCCAAGTCCGTTTGCTAATATCTCATGTACTGCATGAATTCCAATGAAACTTTCAGACATCTTTGATTAACTTCAGTCAAACCAATTAAAAAATGGCCGCTACCGCCAACTGACATAGGAACCACAAATATAACAACTCAATAGAGCAACATTTTGATATTTAAACACAGAGTTAAGGCATACTTTGCAACTTTTTCATATTTTTCTTGACCCAGTCTGACCTAACCTGACCCAGTCTGACCTAACCTGACCCAGTCTGACCTAACCTGACCCAGTCTGACCTAATCTGACCCAGTCTGACCTAACCTGATCCAGTCTGAGCTAATCTGATCCAGTCTGATCTAATCTGATCCAGTCTGATCTAATCTGATCCAGTCTGATCTAATCTGACCCAGTCTGATCTAATCTGACCCAGTCTGATCTAATCTGACCCAGTCTGATCTAATCTGATCCAGTCTGATCTAACCTGATCCAGTCTGATCTAATCTGACCCTTTACAGGTTATTAAAGTCCCTCATCTGCTGCTTGGATCCAGAATACCACGTCTGTAACTTCTGAGTCTCTGGTCCGGTGCCCTGAAGTCTCAAAGTCACGTATCTCAGAGGGTTAGGCTAACCCAGTGTGGCTAGCTGTTATGCTAGCTCCGGAGTGTTTTTAGCTCCTGATTCCTGCTACTGAAGTTCTCAGCAGGACACATAAGTCCAGTATCCCCACCCTGCCTGAGGATCAGCTGAGATGGGAGTGTTAAGAAATATGTTGAGTGAATGGACGAGTATTTATTGGGATGAAATATGGGTCCAAAAAAGTTAACGGCCAATAAAACCGTGCACATAACTAGTTAGGGTTGGGTTAGAACCGGTTCCAACTAACCAATTCCATCGGAATTTTACACCTCTAACTTTAACAATTCTTAATGATTCTCGTCTTTCTGTTTTTCCCAAAATTTGCTGGTTAGTAATCTTTCCCCACGGAGAAATTAGACTTTTATGCACCTCTCTGGTCCGACGGACAGAACAAAAACTCAGATTTTGTCGGACAAACGCAGCGCGAGCAGCAGAGGGGCTGCAGAGGTTTAAGTCCAGAAGCAGGACCGGGTGACCCGAGTCCGACGCTGGATCTCCCCTCGTCGCTCTGATGCCGTCGCTGCTATGGCAAGCCCTTTTAACGTTTAATCAACAATCAGACCTCTGTAGTTCTGGTTTTATTTAGCAATAACTTAATTTATCCGAGTACTTGATAGAAAAAAATTTTAACACACTCAAATCACACCATGCTTGCTTGTGGTGCAGAAGACCGTAGAACTTTTGCCGCTTAACAACTATTCAAGGATTGATAAGAGAATCGACAATGGCATTGATATTGATAAAAACCTATCAATTCCTATAACTAGTCTGCATGCACAGCCCAGATATCATGTGGGACCTAATCAGTCTCGGCCCAAATGCACCTCTGGACCGGATCAGTCACGTGGAACCATGTTTGGTCTTTTTGTTGCCACACCCAAGTGTGCGTCGCTAATGAGCTTCCCCAGCATCTACATTTCAAATGATGAAAACTGCCCATCTTTATATAGAGTTTGTTGGTCTGGACTTTTAATTTTAAGGTTTATTGTTCCTTAAATCCAGAGTCACGTTGGATATTTTACACATTTCACTCAGAGGGAAACTTACCAATAATCATGCCGATCTCACAGCTCTGGTCTTTGTAGCCACAGCTCATCATGGTTCCCACAGTGTCGTTCACCATGGCAACCGAGCCGATATCGTAGTCCTAAAGAGAAAAACAAAAAGAAATCCATGTCTCAGTGATGACTTAAAAGATAATAAAATGCCCTGAACAGATAAGAGTGATAATCTGAGATTTGGAGCTTTGTTGTGGACCGACCCCTCTTCTGTGGATGGCCTCCTTCAGTAGCTTCACCACGTCTTTTCCCTCCACTCCAGAGCAGTTGAAGCCTTTAGTCCAGCGGATCAGGATGCTCTGCACACAAGTTTAGCATAACGAGTTAATCTGGGAGAACAGTGATGTTTTTGATGTCATTAGCTCCTGCTGCGTGCGTGCGTGCGTGCGTGCGTGCGTGTGATAAAGACCTTGTCGATTTCTTTCTGCTCACAGGGGAAGGAGAAGGTGAAGCCCAGAGGAAAAGTTTTCCCCTTCAGGTTCTGAGAGTCGATGAACTGACCGAGACAGGCAGCGATGTGGTCGAACAGCTGGAAAACATGGATTATTATTTAGGACTGGACTCTACTGTGCACTTACTAAAATAAATAGAGGGATTTCCCCACTGAGAACAAATCAACCACAGCTCTACAGGTGACTGCAGTAACATTTAGGTAAAAAATCCTGTGAACTGTAAACATTTGTACTGAACAAACCGTGTTTACCACAGTAATACAGACGTCTGGGCTACAGATGAAAAGGCTCCGTCTCTGCATTACTGTGGTAAACACGGTTTGTTCAGTAAAAAATGTTTTCACGGTCACAGGATTTTTTACGGAATTATTCTGGCAACCACAGCTGCCAGTTTTTTTACTGTAAAAACTAGTTTATTTTTTACAGTGTAGTTGGTACAACTGTTCTTATTTCGAATCATTTCTATATTTGACATCCAGCCAATGGGCCTCGAGATGAAAAATTAGTGGTGTGTTTCTATGAATCATCCCATTTATAAAGATAAACCACGTTTTTATTCCAGGTTCTGATCTACCTGTAGTTCGCACACTGAACAAAATGACACCTCCTGAAAAACACTTTAAATCCACTTCTGTTATGAAAAGTAGGGATGGGCCGATACTGGTATCGGTTAAAGTTCCCCGATACCAGGAACTGATACCAGTGGCTTCACTGTCTGTTAGTGATGGGACCAGTTAACACTGATCAGTGGTCTGTTCGCCACTGACAGCCACACCCATTGGCACAGCTGCACCTTTGACAATGAAGGCAGCTTGACTTCTTTTGTTATCTTGAAAGTTTCAACTCATCCTATTGAAAAACAGCCATTCACACCTCCAACCGATTCATCACCCAAGCCCTTTCCCAACAATAACTCCTCTCCACACCCCTCCCTTTCACCCTCAGACCCCCTGCCTGCATTAACAGCCTTTTGTTTGTTTCGCCATAAAATTAAAAAGGCATGCATAGTGCTTACAGTCACCCCCAAAACAATGAACGGTTCTCTACAAAGACTCGGTTCTCCTCGTTCACAGTGAAGAGCCGTTCAAAAGATTCGGTTCGTTCATGAACGTCACATCACTACTGTCTGTGACTTGTGATTTCTGTTGTAGTGTCCTATATTGAACACTAGGGGAGCTATTGAGCTAAAGAGGAACAGTGTGGGTTGAGAGCTGGAGATGGTGCCAAATAGTTCATTTTATTTGGTTAAAATGTGGAAAATTGCAATAATTTCACTGTGAAATCACAGAAAATGGTTATTTTTCACCTTATATTTTAGTTTTGTGATCATTTTTATTAATATATTTTATTTTTATCTAACTCAGTTATTCATTGTAAAAAGCAGAGAAGAAAAAATAAAACCTGTATTCCAATTTGTTGCATTTTTTGTGTGGTAGAAGTATCGGTATCGGTACTCGGTATCGGCGAGTACTCAGATTTAAGTATCGGTATCGCGGATTTGAAAAAAGTGGTATCGGAACATCCCTAGTGAAAAGGAATAAAAACTTTAACAAATATAAATCAAGGCATCAATAGAGATACATTTAGGTCAACAAAACATTGAATTCCTTCTGTATCAAGTGAACGAGTCCAATTTACATCTTGTTGTCCAAACCAACATGTTTACGCTTGTAGATGTAAGATTTCTACATTTGTGGAAAACTGATCATAAAAATGTTTTAAACTGAAACAAAACTTCATGTGAACTCTTACTTTTATTTTCTTGATTTATTCATTTCCTGCTGATCCCAACTGTTTAAGTTTAAATACTCCTCACCTGTTCTCCGGTTCCCAGCATAATCTTCTGTGGGATGGCGCAGATCCGACTGTCCATCTTCAGCATCTCCTGCTCCTCTTCCATCACTCGGATGTGGAGGACCCGGAAGTTTGTTCCACCGAGATCCAACGCCAGGAAGTCGCCTTTTTCTGTCGGGAGCACAAAACAAGCGTCGCTTCAAATGTTAAGCCCACATGTTGAACAGGAGTCTTTATTCAGTGAGTTAAAAGCTTTTTAAACATTTAAAAAATGAAAAGTCCAAGACAGAGCCACACCTTTGTTACATTTGAGCTCCTAGACTGGATTATGTTGAAAATAGACCCAGGTTCAAATCTAAATAACTAAAACCTACATTTAAAAATTGCCTCCCAAAAACATTTAAAGCATAAAAAAGGAAGTTAATCTAAAATTCTGAAATCTAAAAATGTAAATGACAGTTAAATATTCAACTAAAAATGAAAATTAACAGCTTGTAAAGCAGCCTTCAAAATAAAAAGCAGGGTGAGGAGGTCCCCTTTCTCCTGAGTCTGACAGGTTTATGGGATTATTGATGAGTATGGAGAACCCAGAGTATGGAGAACCCAGAGTATGGAGAACCCAGAGTATGGAGAACCCAGAGTATGGAGAACCCAGAGAGGAACACTGATTAAAGGTTTAAAGAAACTCCCACAACTCAAAGTAAATCTGACAAAACGTCAAAGACGCTCACCTGTCCCGTCCGGCGTTGCTCTAACGAAGGTCGGCAGCATCTTGACGGTGGCTTTCTGATGAGTGTGTTTACCCAGACCTCGCTCCATGTCCTTATTGAGCCGAGCAGAAACCTCCTGCAGCTTCTCCAGA
Organism: Callopanchax toddi; assembly: GCA_006937965.1. Lineage (NCBI taxonomy): Eukaryota > Metazoa > Chordata > Actinopteri > Cyprinodontiformes > Nothobranchiidae > Callopanchax > Callopanchax toddi. The sequence goes on from SSNR01000554.1 coordinate 110,890, forward strand.
GAAAGTCTGAAAGGCTCCAGGTGCTTCTCCACCTGCACAGAGACAGTTAGACAAAATCACTCATATGCAGAGATTTGGAACTTTTCTGGGCTGGAATCTGAAGAAACCCCATGAGGCAGGTTTATTATTTGTCCACCAGATGGCAGCATTTCCACATCATCTCACACTGTTGATTAAAATGTAAAAAGTTTCAACTATCAACAACTTCTAGCTCTGGCAGATGAATACGTCCCAGCTCAGTGTGTCTGAAAACTGGAGATGGTTACCAGCCTGAGGAAATAAGCCGTTATCTCCTAAAGGCCGATAACCAGGAACCAGCTGTTCGGGAACTAAAGGTCATCATGACATAAGAGAAGGCTGCACTCCCTAATTTTACAAAGAAACCTTCAGAAATAGATCCACAGGGTGCTTTTCTAAAAAATTCCTTATATTTAATAAGGTTAAAAAACAAAAATGAAGCAACTCGTGACTTGGACTTGACCTGGCTGCAGCTGAAGGTTTAGGAAAGTTGCATCTACATTTATGCACAAGCAGAACAGAAAAAGCATCAAGTTTGAGTTAACGAGTCCGACCAAAACAAGGGGCACGTCAACCTGTGAACGTTTTAAGTCTCGGCACGCTGGTCCCCAGCCCTGCTCCAATACACCTGATGTTATGGTTTCTGCAGAACGCCGACATGCTGAGCAGTCATTTCCTCATAGTTTAGTCATGTGGTCGACTAGTACATGAAAAAGTCTGACTAGTTGTGGTTGGGGGGCTACCATTTGCTTACTAGTATGACTTCTGCTTCACTAGCTGCTTGGCAAAATGTTCCCAGAACATGTTTTTATATTAACTAGTGCAGCAACAGGAAACACTAGTAGAGTAAAATGATGCTCGACACGATGGATGTTGAATAAATACACAGAGCGTGTCGTAGAGTGTGACTGACGTCTGTGCTGATTGGTTAAGAGGTAAAACAGGAACAGAAAGTTTAACTTTGAGACGATACTGAGAATTTCCTGCTACAGTGTGACTCCCATCACCGATTTAAGCTACAATATGACACACTAGTACAAAAATAGTTGAATACTCCCATGAGGATAAATCTTCTGTTTTACATCCCATCAGGTTTTAATGGGAAACCAAATGAGGTCAAGATAAAAGATTCACAACTTACAGCACTGAGAAAAAGTTTGGCTCCAGGCCTCGGAGCTGGACTCTCTTTTGGTTTTTTTAAATGGCTGAACAGTGATTCTGTATGAGGTCTTGGTGAACAAAGGGGACAACGCATGTCGTGGACATGATGGTGGATGGAGGACCAAATCGCAGGTAGGAGACAGGTGGAGGAAAAGTGGAAGGACATGACGTAAGCTGCTGCAACGGCAGGAAACAAAAGAAACAAAAGAAGAACACAAACAAACCTAAGAGCAGGGAAGTGAAAACATGTGACTAAATAGAGAGAGAGAGAGCTGATTAGTAACACGTGTCAGGTGTGGTGGTTAGTGAGGGAAACCAGGTGGGAGGAGGAGAGTGACCAGAAAAAACTTCTAAAAGAGTCCAAATAAAGAAATACCCATTCAGGAAATGATCAGTAACTCAAAGTCATGAACTTGTAAACCCTGTTGTTTGTGTCAAACTATAAGAACCAATAAAGGGACACCTGACCCAGGGCTTCTTCCTGGTTCTGTCAATTTAAGACAAAAAGGAGAACCAGGCTGATTGTAGACTATAAACTTTATTAGAGCTGTGAGAGAACAAACCCGAAGAGAGACTCTGTGTTTTCTGAGCTGCAGGTTGATCGTAAAGTCTTCTATAAAACATTTAAGGCTGGTTAAAAAGTGTCTGCATCCATTTCAGGGCTCCCAGTTCAAAATGTCTGCTACATTTACAAACAAAAATAAATCAAACTCAGTCGGTTTCAGTTTTATTGAGCTAAAGTTTGGCTCTTTAATTCTAATCCTGGCAAACAGAGTTGGAATAATGCAGCGTTTGATTGAGTTCTTTTTGCACAAACTGATAATAAATGTTCGTTTCTCACGTCTGTCTGGTTGAAACGCAGCTCCTAATCCACTCTGAGAATTCTGCGTTGTGAAAACCAGGTTTGACACACACCCTGTGACGGCATCAAGCTGAGCCTTTTATTTGGTCAATCTTTTTAAATCCACGTCACACAGGCGTCTGAAATACTTCAAACAAGTTTCTACAGCTCCAAAAATTCAACACAGAAAGAAAAACATCATGAACTCAGAGTCAGATGATAACAAAGGGTCAGATCCTGGCATTTTGTTTCACCTCCTGCAACTAAGTGTCATTGTATCAGGACGCTGGTGCAGAGACAGTAAAGTCATCTGGTATCTTGTACCTATGCAGACATTTTCCAGCAATGTGTTTGCTCAGGTCTCCTTTTCTTCCTCATTTAAATCCCATCATCTCTCTGTTTCAAATCCAGAGGAAGTGACTCCGATTTATGAATCCTTTAGTCACAAGTGTCATAACTGCAGGACATTTTAAAGAGAAGCATCAGCTGTGACGCCCTCCTGTTCTGATTCAACCTTTTGAACGTGGTTTCATGCAGCTGATAACTGGAAGGATTTTCTTGAGGAACCAAAAGTGTAATTAAGGTCAACCTCCCATGTGATTCAATCTGAAAAACTCTGATGTTTCTCAAAGTGATGATCCTCCTGTCTGATGCAACAACTTCCCTAAAATGAGCGTTTCTTTTGTTAGGTTACAACACAAAAAGTTTCAGTTTGTGCATAAAGATCTTTATCCATGAGTTAGGTATGATTTTTCTTTGATGATCTACCTGGCTGTTGTTGAATCAAATAAAGTTATATTTTTAAAAGAAATGCCTGAAAAAGTTAGTTTTTTGTGTAAAAATCGTTACTGATGCAACTGATGAAAGGAGTCCGTCTAATTATTTAGGGTTAGTTCTTTTTCCTTCACACTAAATGGAACCTATGGATGTCGCTGCAGAAGCAGCTAAAAGCTAAAATGCCTTAAAGTAAGTAAAAACACACTAAGAATCCTTGGTTACATTAATAAGAAAAACAGAACAAATACAGTCAGGAGTTCTTGAAAGGGCCTACACTTTCATTGTTTCCTATAAATAGAATTTCAACATTTCAACCTTAATCACGACACGTCCTTCTGTTCTTTGTACGTTCTGCCACGAGGCTCCATCTTCTCTAAGTATAACATCACTTTCCCCAGTACATAGACGACCTTCTGTCTGTCTACTCCGGACAGGAACATGAGATCTAGTTCCTCGTCTTCAGACTGGCGGTGATGGAGCGTTCTCAGTGGCTGGTCCTAGACTCTGGAACAGCCTCCACATCTCAGGACCTCACAGAGCCTGGAGGATTTTAAATCATCTCTTAAAACTTGATCTGGCTTTTAGTACAGGCTGATTCCTGTAGTTTTATGAGTTTTTATGCTGGTTTGATATTGACTCGTAAACATTGCGGTCATTTGAATTTTTTTTGCTCATGGTTTTATTATTCTTTTATCTTTGTGTTTTATGAAGCTGTCTTTTTATCATGTGCAGCGTTTTGGGTTGTGTGAGCAACAGTAAATGTATTTTATAAATAAAGTTAACCTTGACCTTCTCCATGTGATGGTATTTTATATACATTTACACCATCAGTTTCCCAGTACACGACTTACAAGCGTAAATATCACCAACAGCAGTCAGATGTAGCAGTTCGGGAGCACCCAGAGGTCAAGACCTGCAGAAATGTATTTATAATGACACCAACATATTGTCTTTGAGTAATGTGAACTGGAATATCATGACGAGGTTTATAAAACAACCTTGCATGAACTGCTGTGAGAGTTAGGAGATTGTTCTACGATGGCAGCAACACGCTTTGTTCTTGGCTATCAGGCTAGCTGTTAGCTTAGTCCTGGCTGCTATCAAATAATAGTAAATATTTATATCTTTTTCACTTTTAATTGGTCAAAAATGCATTTAATAGCTCTTACATCTCAACAATGACAACTAATCAAAGTTTCACTGTATGTTAGCAACATGCTAACAGAAGAGGAAGTGTATTTGTTGAGACGTTATCGTAACAGGCTAGTTTTCTCAGATGACACCCACCTTGCTGAGCGCGTCCAGAGGGATTCCATCTTTGTGCAGAGTTGCTGTTTCGCCGCTCATTTTGACATTTTTGGAAGCCAGACGGCCATTTTTGTTGTTTATCTCAGCGTTGCTCATCTGGAAAAACAAATTAAAGTTCACACAAATGACCAGATTTGAGGTTTGTTGAGTTAAACAATTAGTGTGTTTTTTCCATCCATTTATTGTAACAAGCACTTTGTTAGCTAGGTTTTTACTGTTAGCCACATTAGCTAATATGCTCGAATATCTCGTGTCATTGATGGGTTGTCTGACAGTTTGGTACAAAGATTCACTTTTTTGTTTTTATAAACTTTCTTTCTTATCATGACTTGACAACACCGACACCTGGTGACACTTCTAAGGAAAACTTCAGGTGGCGATGAAACACGTCGTGGTAAAATCTTAATAATTGTCATATTAGAGCCAAACCTGACCAAATTTTAGTAGAGGGTGGCCAGGATGTCATTAGATGAATTTAGCAAAATTTTTAATTTAAAGCAGTTCAGATGTTATGAAACAGGCTGATCGTTAATCTAACTTTAGATATAGAGTTTGATGATTTAACTGGGGAATTGTACCATCAACCACTCAAACTAAAAGCCGAACATGAGCTATAAATATTCAGGCACCTACGTACGTACTGGCAGTCTAAAAAGGCCTCCAAAAGCTGATCGTATGGAGAATTCATGTTTCCATAACATTCCGTTTTTGCACATTCACAGACAATGATGTCACCACAAACACAAACACAGAGAAGTCCTGACCCTCCACGCCTGTCACGCCTCCACCTGAGAGAAGGAATTTCCACCAGAGAAAAATGTGGAAAACTTGAAACCTGATTCTACTAAAAAGTTAAATTTAAAGCGGCTCTCTGGATTATTTTTCTCTGTCTCAAAGTTTTCTAAATGTTCTAAATGATATTTCAGGTCTAAACTATGATCTATGGGTTGAGTTCCACAACATCTGTCATTCTGATGAAGACCCTCCTTCCTCCTAGAGACCCCTTTCCATTATTTCTTGCCGCTGACATTTTTCAGCCAATGAAATTCAAATGTCTGCATTCTCTCAACATGCACGCGCATCGACCAAATGAAATGAAAAACTCTTTTAAACGAGTCCACTGTGGTCCAACGGGTCTTGTTATTTTTATTTATTTTTTGCCATTTATCAGGTGCATTCATATAGATCGAATCAGCATAATCAAATAAAGGTTACAAAGATTTCCTTGCCTTCAGAGAAAAACATAATTTATTGTGTAAAAGACACCTAAGTCTCAGCTTTTTGATGAGATCTAAGTCGCTATTAATAAAAGCATCAGCTAAATGAATAAACATATGTGTGTATGCATGTAAATATATATGTGTGTGTGTGTGCATGCATCGTGTATAAGTAACGGTGAAAGTGTGTGCATTTGTGAATATATGTGTGTATACTTGAGTGTGTTTGGTGTACATTTGCATTTATTGTTTAATTTTTTTATGCATATGTGTGTGTTTTTTGTATTTGATGCCGTAAAACACTTTGTGTCGCTCTGCATGAAACGTTAGCGTGTCCAACGTAGTTATCTAGTCTAGTCTGTGATCCACTTGGTTCTAGAGCAGCTGTTCAGCTGACTAGTAGATCCAGGACAGTTTATGTACTCAAACAGGACACTAGTAATAAACTAGTAACAAATGTAAACACTAGTAAAATAATACCTGCTCTTATCAGGGATGTTGAATAAATGCACAAGTGACTTGCCAACCCCCCCAGGTGTCACCTGGTGAGCTTTGAGCCTGATCCCTCTCTTTAGAACAAGCCTGACAGGTTGTCTCAGTGTTACTCAGTCAGGCTGTTACATCATTTACAGTCAGTGTCTCCCTAAAGGCAGAACTAACGACTGAATAAAGAAAATACTTCAATAATCCTGTTCAAGTCACTGATGTAAAGGTGAGGACAGACGTCATCAGACCAACAGTTCACCTGATGTTTTATCATCTGGGGTTAAAATCAGAGAACCTCAGTAGGTCGAGCCTTGATCTGCCGTTCTGGAGGTAAAGAACTCACCGTCAGCTGCGCTGCGTCGCTGCTCCAACTTCCAGTGACTGGAGCTCTAGAGGCTCACGACACCACTCCTTCTCATCATGTCGCAACAGGATCAACGAGACGCGCAACGCGCGGCGTCACGCATCCAAACAGCTGATTTCACTTCAACAAAACCCAAACCAACAACAACAACAGAGACCGGAGAGGAGAAACCCGGCCAGGAGGTCGAGATGGAGGCAGAGAGAGTCCGAGGAGGAGCGGAGGTCCACGGCGGCGCGTAAAGACGCGTCAGGTGGAGCATCAGGACGGAGCCAGGGCCCAACAGGTTCACGTCATGCTTTGATCCGGGATTGATCATCATTCCTGTTTTAGCAGCGACCTGCTGGTTATCAGGGGCGCTGGTAACGCTGTCAAAGCGAGGGCCAGATGGGCCCCCTGGGGTGGCACACCAAAACCAATACAGAAGATAAGTCATTTATAAAAACATGAAATATGAAAGTTATGAAACCACCTCCTGCTTTACTTTATTTGATCATTTTACAGAGGTTTTTGTTCTACAAAAGACACAAAATGACACCTGATGTAATGGTTCCCGGTCTTGTCTTAGTTCATGTCTGTCCTTGCTCCTGGTCTCGCCCCTCCCTCACGTCTTACTTGTCATCAGGTGTTTCATTGATCTCACCCACAGTATTTAAACCCTTCTGTTTCTCGTCTCGTCCTGGGTTCATCTGTTCTGTCAGGTCTTAGTCGTAGTCCTGTTGTTCTGGTTTTCTAGTCATAGCCTTCGTTTCATTAATAAACGCACCATTTGGATTTGTATCTCCGTCTCCTGCCTCCTGCTTCTCTGCGCTATCGGGTCCAACCTCCCGCGGTTCATCCTGAATGATGGAAGTCTTGCAGTTTATTAAAGTTTGGCCTCTTTTTAAAAAGTAAAAAATAAACATGTCAGCACCTGAAAACTTCTAGTGACTTCATTTTTTAAACAGAAGGTAAAGATGTCAATATTCTGAAACAGAAAGTGTAATTTTGCTAAATAAAAATTGTACTTTTTGCTTTTTATTAAATTTTTTTGACAAATCCTTTAAAAAAAAGCCACAATGCAAGACAGAGAAATGAACTTTTTACAATATTTAAAGGAACTAGGTTCAGGATTCTAAATCAAAGTCATCCTGCATGTTCAGTTTATTTAGGTTACTGAGTGATGAAGCATTTTAAATCAAAAAGAATGAGTCCACCATGTATCATTCCATCATCTAGAACAGGTTGTGAGCTGTAAAACGTTCTGCAATTCAGGAACGAATTTCCCGCGCTGTCCTACGGATGTGACGTCAACTGATGCTGCTGCGCGTTCTGGAAGCTAAAAAGTAATAATAAATGTGTATCCAGTAGGTGGCAGCATTGCACCGTTGTGTTGTGTTGCTGGTCGATGGCGGACTTCCTTCGTCTGAATCAGTGGTTTTTCTCATCAAACTGGTGTTATCTTGTTTCTGGAGCTGAAAACCTCTCTGATGGATTATAGGGTTCCTCAGAGCTAAAGGTGCTGTTATAGGCGACCTCACAGCGATCTGTCCATGTTTATGGGTCTCGGGACGATAGGCCTCAAATCCCCGACTGTTTCCTGGACCTCAGTCCGCTTACAGTGCATCAAAGGCGGGTGTGCAGCGCACGCTCCTCCGGGTGCTCCAGAGCGCCACTCCGTGATGCGAACTTGAGAAATCTAGGGTGATAGAGGCGGCGGGACATGATTCTATCACCCTAGATTTCTCAAATTCACCTCCAGGAGTCAGAGAACACCGACTGATTAAAGCTTTCAGCGATACGGAAGACTGGAACATAGCAGCTAGCGAGATTAGCTCTGTTGGATCGGCTCCTGCGGTCTGTGTGTGTGTGTGTGTGTGTGTGTGTGTGTGTGTGTGTGTGTGTGTGTGTCGCGGGGCATTGTTTTACCATATTTCATTTTGTATTAATAAAATGTATTTATATTTATGGAATCATGTCTCCGGCTGCCTTTGGTTGAACCTTTATGGATAGTTGAGAAGTTTGTGCGCGCTCCCGTTCAAGGCTGTAGTTATTTGCAGCGCCAGGCGCGGCGACTGCGAGTCTTGTTTCTTAATCCTGAACCTCGTCCCTGAAGATGTTCTTATGGCTCTGGATATTCAGTAGGAGATGGGAAAACTTCTTTTTGTAAAACTCTGAGCGCTGTCCTAATCACACTTTCTGATCTTTTAATGTTTTTTAAACCTGAGCTCATTTTTTCTTACTTTTTGTAAAATAAAGGTCTTTTTGCAGAAATGTCTTCTTGTTTTCCACCTTTCATTTGATCTTAAAGGGATTCTATCGATTCATCTCTCTCTAGAATAAGGTCCATTTCTATTGGTGACATCACTCAAATCGAGCGGTCTCTAGAAACAGGAAGTGGCCCTCTGACCAGAGCAATACTCAATCAGATCTGGAGAGACGCTGCTGCAGATTGGTGGCAAACTAGCAGCTAATCTTCAGGTATTAAACAACTCTTGCTCAAAAGTCACACTGATGCATTAACATATGTTTGTAAACCTCTATAATTTTGCATGAGACTGTTTAGTTTATGGTATTTATGCTGCTGCAGGGTCACACAGTAGTGTAGGTAGTAAATGGACGTTGTTTGGTTGAAGCCAACACCATGAAGTGTCTCATACACCCAACATACCTAAAAAACATCCAACCAGAAAGCTACAGGGCCATCCAAATCCTGGTTTTAGGACTTCATCCCAAACCAAACATTCATTCTGTGCAGGAAGTTCTTCCGTGACTGTTTTTTCAAAATAAAAGTAAAGCTCCAACGTTAACATCATTTTTTATTTCAGGTGGTTCCACAAAATCAAATTAGAATGATGGATGTTTTCAAATAATGATTTATCACTCATTCTAAAAGTAGGAGGCACCGCGCAGGGTTCTGATGTGTTGTCTGATCAGACACATTGTGTCAAAGCAAAGCTCCAGTACCATGAAGGGAATGATTCGATGAAGAGGAGGTAGTCACAGTCAGCATTAGTGGCTTTAACAGGTTTCCCCTCGACGTTCAAGTGCTCAGTTTGTCTGCATAAAGTCCAGAAGGTGTCGAGGTCCGACCCGGTGACCCTTCAGGGTTCGGTTTAAGGCTCTGGGGTTCCAGGATTCGTCATCTTCGTCTCCGACTTGGTTTCTTGGATCGCTGCTGCTTCTTGAAGTCGATAAGGCATCCGGTGGCATCGGAGATGGAAGTGAAGGACCTGATAGGAGAGTTACTGATCTATAACGCTGCGTCTTATTGCCGCCTTAACCTGGTAGAGGTCAGAATCATAAATCCTGTTTGGATAAAACAGAGAGGCAGGAAACAGGAGCTTGTTAACAACCAACAGCAGGATTTATTCTGCAACAAACATCCCTCACAACACTCATTTGCTGAGATGTCTTTCAAACACATATTTTTACCCAACAGTCTTTGGTGAGGGTTATTGCTTAAAACCCACACACAAGGTAATTAGGAATAAGAATGATCCAAAACTGAGGTCCTCTCTCAGCGGACATGCCAATGTGCATTAGTGCATCTGTAACTGGACACTACTACCACCTTCCTAACATTCATCCAGTGTCACTTCATATGTGTACTGTCTGGAGACATTTTACAGTGAACAACACAAAACTAGAGTCTTAACTGGACTTCTCACTCAGTACCAAACACAAGCACATTGACTCAAGAACATATCACTCATTCTTGAGAGTTGGGACAAAACAGGTTTTAAAATCTTTTTTTATGTACACTATATTTATTTTAATTATTTGTTTGTGTAAAGTCTAAGGTATATAAATATGTAAAGGTGCAGGTTCTAAATAAAAACATATTTTTTTAACAAATTCACTTTTTTTGTGTTAGAACCCAATTTGTGTCAACTCCGTCAGACACACTCATAAGGACGGGTTTTAAATTCTTGCAGTCCAACAAGAATCTAAAGCTCTAAACTTATTGTAACAGGGTTTAGTTACACTTGTATGTAATAACATTCAAGATATAATTTCAATTGTAATTTTATACTCTTGAGAAAACTTGGATCTCTAAAAATCCCCATTTTAAAACTCTGCCTTTAAATCAATTCCTTAAATAAGTTACACATAAGAGGCAGTAGGTTAGATGTGCCTTTATTACAAAAAGACCAGAAACTGAAGTAAAAACAAACATTTCCTTTAAAAATAACATACATCTGAAAGTGTGGACCAAGAACCCTACCCCTAACCCTAAAGGAGTTACCAAAAAACTAACTGCATATTTTGATAATTTTACAAATATATGAACTGAATACAACATTCTCAACAATTACCCAAATTAAAATGATGGAAAACAGGTCCTTCTGTTCTTGCGTTCTTTTCTCCATCTTTGCCGTGCTCTCCTTCACTTCACCTCCTGTGTGTGTTTGGCTGTATATGGTGAGTGAGGAACTGTGTGGAGTGTGTATGGGTGAGTGTGAGGGTTTGGATGTGTGTGTGTGTATGTGCATCATGTGTTAGTAAAGTGAACTATGTCTGCATACTATTGTGCTGATAAAAAAAATAACTTAAGTCCATGCTTTCCTACAATACACATAATTGGTATTTATGATCAGGACAAAAAGGTGAATGCAAAAAGAAAAACTAAAGATTTTTTTAATACACTTTAAAATATTTTTTGACTGGGACTTTTGTCACTGAGCAAAAGCCTCCTCGCCTCGCCTTCCTCCGGGTCACGCCTTCCTGGTCCGGGTCACGGGTGCAGCATCCCAACCGGGGAGTCCCAGACCGTCCTCTCCCCAGCCACCAACACCAGCTCTTCTGACAGGACACCAAGGCGTTCCCAGGCAAGGTTGAAGATGTATTTCCTCCAGCGTGTCCTGGGTCGACCTGGGGGCCTCCTGCTGGCAGGACATGCCCTAAACACCTCCCCAGGGAGGCGTCCAGGAGGCATCCTGACCAGATGCCCGAACCATCTCAACTGGCTCCTTTTGACATGGAGGAGCAGCGGTTCTACTCCGAGTCTCTCCCGGATGTCCGAGCTCCTCACCCTATCCCTAAGGCTGAGCCCGGCCACCCTGTAGAGAAACTCATTTCAGCCGCTTGTATCCGTGATCTCGTTCTTTCAGTCATCACCCACAGCTCATGACCAGGTGAGGATTGGGACGTAGATCGAGAGCCTTGCTTTCTGGCTCAGCTCCTTCTTCACCACAACAGACCGGTTCAGCGTCCATCACTGCAGACGCTGCCCCAATCCGCCTGTCCATCTCCCTCCTTCCCTCACTAGAGAACAAGACCCCGAGATACTTGAACTCCTCCACTTGAGGCAGGACCTCTCTCCCGACCTGGAGTTGGCAATCCACCTTTTTCCGGTCAAGAACCATGGCCTCAGACTTGGAGGTGCTGATCCTCATCCCAGCCGCTTCACACTCGGCTGCGAACCTCCCCAGCAAGAGCTGTAGGTCAGAG
>SSNR01000554.1:122501-155244 GCA_006937965.1 Callopanchax toddi
TGAACAGGACCGGTGACAAAGGGCAGCCCTGGAGGAGTCCAACCCTCACTGGGAACAGGTCCGACTTACTGCCGGCTATGAGGACCAGACTCACACTCCTCTGGTACAGGGACTGAATGGCCCTTAACAAAAGACCATCCACCCCGTACTCCTGGAGCGCCCCCCACAGGGTGCCCCTGGGGACACGGTCATAAGCCTTCTCCAAATCCACTAAACACATGTGGACTGGTTGGGCAAACTCCCATGACCCCTCCATCACCCTAGCGAGGGTAAAGAGCTGGTCCACAGTTCCAGGACCAGGACCAAAACCACATTGCTCCTCTTCTATCTGAGGTTCAACCATCGACCGGACCCTCCTCTCCAGGACCCTGGAGTAGACCTTCCCAGGGAGGCTGAGGAGTGTGATCCCCCTATAGTTGGAACACACCCTCTGGTCCCCCTTCTTAAAAATGGAACCACCACCCCGGTCTGCCACTCCACAGGAACTGCCCCCGATGACCACGCAATGTTGCAGAGACGTGTCAGCCACGACAGTCCTACAACATCCATCGCCTTGAGATACCCAGGTCGGATCTCATCCACCCCCGGGGCTCCGCCGCTGCGTAGTTGTTTGACTACCTCAGCGACTTCTGCCCCAGAGATTGGACAGTCCGTCCCCAGGTCTCCCAGCTCTGGTTCCTCATAGGAATGCGTGTCGGTGGGATTGAGGAGCTCCTCAAAGTATTCCTTCCACCGCCCAACTATAGCCCCAGTTGACGTCAGCAGCTCCCCGTCCCCACTGTAAACAGTGTGAGCGAGTTGCTGCCTTCCTCCCCTGAGGCGTCGGATGGTTAGCCAGAACCTTTTTGGAGGTTGAGCAAAAGCAATATAATAAAATGTAACATGTAACAAATTAAAAATGAAGTAATATGTTTGTCTTTTGAATATCAATAAAAAATCTATGAAAAAAATTATCAGAAATAACATTTTATTACCACTTTAGGTGATTATAGGTTGATTTGTCAACTCCGTCAGACGTGAGATCTGATGGAGTTGACGAGAGGTCATGTATTTTCCCTCCAAAAGTTGGATTGTACACAGCAGCTAGCTGTTTTTTCCTCAGTTGCTAGCTGTCTCAATAACCTCTCTAAAATGCCGAAGTTAAATCCAATTTTTTTAAAAACGCACATCACAATGGAAAGACGGTGTTGACATGTTCCAGCTGTGACCATAGATATGATGACGGTGTTTGTGTAAATTATCTATAAGTTTAAAACTTAGCAGAGTATGTCAGCTAGTCCTGTTATCAGCACAGCATGGGAAACTCAAAAGGGTCCTCGGTAACAGATGACCATGCTATTGCCTGATTAAGTGAAGTTTATGAAAAATCTGACGGAGTTGAAAGAAACTGAGGACACAACTTTGGCAAGCAGATTTTTAGGTAAAATATAGTTTGTTTACTTTAAGCACTGCATCACATATTTAAATTCATTGTTTTTCAATTGATATTTATGCATTTAAATTTTCTACATTTTTTTTCAAGTTTTTGGGGTTGATGAATATTGTGATTTTGTGGTGGAGACAAATATAATAACATAAACCTTTTAACAACCTAAACATTTAAGCAGTATTTTTTCAAAATAGAGAAAAATTCACACTTATGTAACATGAGGATAAAGATTTCCTTTAGACTGAACATTGTAAGTAAATCATGATAAAAAAAATGTTTATTTATAACAAATTACACGTTTGTATGAAGGACATGTTTTGTCCCGACTCTCAAGAATGAGTGATATACAAAAGATGTAGTATCATCCCCTTTAAACAAGTACTTAGTGCATATTTTAGGTTTAACTAAACATAAACCACCATTTATATCTTCTTTGCTTACATGCTGCTCTTTCTGTTAGCAGTTAGCATCCAGTTCGCTAGCTTAGCATTGTAGCGTTCTACACAATGTGCTCTCACTCTGGACAGTTAATCTACCTCTGTAGAGACATATGACCCACCTGTTTGGATCTAACAGAGGCAGGAAACAGGAGCCTGTTAACAACCAACAGCAGGACTTATTCTGCTGTAGCCTCTGGTGGTTTTAGTGCCTCTAACCGACGTGCGCCCTCCTGTGGCGACTGTGTGTACTGTACCTACATCTGAACAATAGTATCATGAAAATGCCTTTGCCCATACTTTTCCACACCATGAATGAATAGTAAAATAAAATAAATCATGGGGGGGGGGGGTCTTTTTTATTTATTTATTTATTTAAATCAGGTTTCTTTTAAATTAAATGTTTTTTCCCACTGGTTTCCTTTAACCCTTTACATCTTCTTCATCATCATCGTCGTCGTCCCGTAGGTCGATTACAGCTCTGAAGATCAGACAAACAAAAACCACGTTTTATGAACTGTGTTTATGAATTCAGCTGAAGGCAGCTCGGTGGTTCTGACCCGCTTTAATCAAAGAATAAAACACACAAACTGCAGGAAGATTAGAGACGACAAGCTCATGTTATTTTGTTTTATAATCAGAGTAAAAATTAAACTCAGAGATTAAAAAAGAAAAACATTGATGGGTTGTTGGTTTTGATCAAAAGTTCTTCAGACTTTCTGAAGAACTTTTAAAGTTGTGCCTGTTTTTTCCTGACTGTTAGTTTCAGTCTAACCTCGTCGATTTCAAAGGAATGTTTAGCTTTAAACCGCTTTAGTCTAAAGAAATGTTTTAAAGCTTTCAAAAAGTCTGATGACGTTTTGATCAAAAGCACTTTACAAGATTTCAAACAAAGGGCCAGTTGGATCAAGACTTTTGCACAGTTCTGATTCTTCAAATGTTTCTTCCACTCAAACTGAGATACTCAAAAATAAATGAAACGTTTAACAATTAAACAGAAGCCGATTTAAAAAGATGAGTCTTAAGATGATTTTTAAAGAATCTCAGTGTCAGAGGAGCTTAAATCCATCCTCAGTCTCCAGGTAAACAGACCAGGTCTCCTAGCTAGTTTACAGAAACACGTCTCGGTGAACTCACCCCTCCCGTCGGGTAAAATCCATACGCCAGCCTCCCGCCGACATGGGACCACGGTTTGTAAAGGTGACAAAGCAGAGTCTAACTCCAGCCGTAGAAACGTTCCCCCAGCTTTTCCTCTTTTCACCTCCAAACGTTTTTAGTTTTCTGCTAGCTGAAAAGCTGTTTTCTGGGGGGACTCTGGTATTTTTATCTTAAAATGGAATCACCCGCCGGCTCTCTGTCCTCCTTCTACTTCTACTTTCACTTCCGGGATGTTCTGCCCCAAAATGTGTCCGGGCGGATTAATGCCAATCCAAGCAGTGAGGAAATGCGGCAGACAGACAGCTGGATTGTCCAATCCAATCGTTCGGTCCGAACGATAGGATTGGCTGAAGTTTTTAGAGAACTGCGGGACAACTACTTTATTGATTTATTTCGGGGTTTTTTTTATCTCCACAATATATTTATGGCTATACTATATTAGAACGTTGTTAAGAGGCTTTAAAAAAACATTAAAAGCTCCATTGTTTACCTGGATACTGAGCATGGCTTTAAGTCCAGGAGCCACAGAGGAAAAGACTCCGCCCCCTTTTGTTTTCAGACAATAAGGAAAACAAGAATCCCTGAAATGAATGAGACCAGGTAGTTTACAGGTCCAGTTCACCACACACATCCAAAAGCTGTGAAACAAATCTCTTACTCTGGTTGGCGTTTGGATCCAGACGGCCCCGCCGCTGCAAAAACACACAAACACTTTTAGGAAACAGAGAAAGAACAAAAGGAGAAGGAATCTGAGACTTTGAGCTGTAAATATGTTGGTGTGTGAAGTGATGAAGTTACATTTTGATTACAGGTGTCATTTTCTTGTTGATAACATAAAAAAACATCAAATTTATGAACTCGTTTCTGGATTTCTGCACGATGAGGACCAAGATCAAAGATGATCTTTTTGTCCAACAGAAGAAAACCAATCAGACTCGTCGATCTCCAGGATGAGGTCAGCAGCTACAGGGTTAAGTTTCCCTCTGGAGCTGGTCCGGAGTCAGATCTCAGACCGGTGCTCCGACTCATCCACCCGTCTGGTTCTCAGCCTCTTCAGAAACCTGAGCGTCATTTCTGACCTTTCTAAATGTGTCCTGTAGCGGTGACTCAGTGGGACCAATCAGAAGGTTGGTGGTTCCATTCTGGCTTCCCCACCACATGCTGAAGTGTCCTTGGGCAAGACGTCTCTAAACTGCAAATCAAGGATCTGAATGTGTGTGAGTGAGTGAATGAAACTTGCAGTGTAAAGGGCTTTGAGTGGTCAAATGACCAGAAAAGCTCTGTAAATACAGTTTGACGTTTATTACATCTGCTGTTTATCCAAAAGGTCAACAGGAACTATCAGGTATCAGCAGGTCAGCTGACTGAGCTCTGGACCAATGGGAGGGGGTTTTAGTTCAAACATGAAAAGTGTTACAATATTCTAATGACAGGAAACAAAAGCAGAGGAACCATTTTGACTTCAACGCTACAATTCTCAAGTTTGACCTGACAGCAGACTTTAGATGACCAATTTGTTGCCTGATCAGAATAAAACAATCCCTTAAAAATGGAAACTATTAATAAAATTAGAACAAAATGCCTTTTTAAAAAGAAAAAAAAACCCTCAGAACAAACCGAAAACAGAAAAAAATAAGTAAAAAATGTCCCATGTTACACGTTTTTTAACAAGTCATAAAAAAATGTGACAATTTAAAAGAAGTGAATGAAACGTAGAACAAAAACAACGAACCTGAATCCGTTTTCTCCAGAGCCGACAGCAGATTCCCTTTCTGGACGGCCACAAATGTGAAGTTTGTAAAGAATAAAATGTAAAGTTAACTCTGATTTGACAGTAAAACCTCTTCCTGCCGTGACGTCGTGTTTTCAGCTTACCGCCGCCGCCGTCCTGGATGTGGAGCGTCGGTAGCAGAGCTCCGTGTGTCGGCCGTAGTCTCTCAGAGCGACGCTTTTCTGACAGATGTAACACGTCTCCTGGTTCCTGAGGGAGAAAATAAAGGAGACAACCAATCAGAAAACACGGAGCTCTACAACTAAACGTCTAGTCTTCTCACGGCGCAGCGACGTCACAGTGGCGGTACAGCAGAAACTTTTACTGATGCACTTAAAAATATTAAAACGATGAAACTGGAAAGTAAAAAAACAAAAACCAACAAACCATATCTTTTTCTATATATTTATTTTCTTTTATTACTCTATTACTTTGTTGTCTGTTAGTAAAACAAAAGTGCTACATAAATAAAAAGTTTAAAAAACCCTGAAACAATAAAACTTAAATCATTTTAAATTATTTTTGTGATGTAATATTAATTAGAGGAACATTAATTGCAATCCTTACACAAGTTTTTAATTTTAAAACAAAGGCAAAAAATTCTGAATTTATTAGGAAAAATATTTAAAAATTGTATCTCATAAAAATGGTTTTACACAAAGAAAACATCCGGTTTCTATGGGCTGAGCCGCTCCTATAATCTGAGTTATGATGCAAAGATGTTTTGAAATAATTCCTGTTATTAAAATGAGATTCTTGTTTCGACAGACCTGCCTGAGTCTGAGGGCTCGAGGGTCTCCTCAGCCTTCCTCTCTGTTCTCCTGATCCTCTTCCTACGAAGCATCGCCGTCTCTGTGTGAAGAAGAGCGGGAGGAGTCATCTAAAACCATCAGCACAGAAAAACCTGACCTGTTGTTTCTTTATCTAAACTTAAAAACGAGGTTTGGTCTGAAATCAGACCTCAGAGGAGCTGAGCTTAACGACTCCAAGCTGCACAAAAACACCAGAGCTGCTTTCTTCTAAAACGTTAAACGTTGACGGTAGAACTCCTGTAAACCTCATCAAGACACCACTGTAGTTTACTCAGGAAGTAAACTGATCACGTACGTTACTTAAAATCCTTCAGAATCTTGTTTCTCCAACTTGACTTTTACTCTCAGTCTCAGCGTTTGAACAACAGTAAAAGTTTTGATCCTGAACTTTAAAAAATGAAAGAACGTCTTTAAAATAAAAAGTTTAGATGACAGGGGCGTAGCTAGATGACTGACAGCCCGGGGGCTCGGTTCTTTTCTTGCTGCATTCAGGGGAGGTGGGAACTACAAAACTTGAATCCACATTTTCAATACATCATGCTTTTTTAACTGTTTGCTAAAATAAAACAAAGTACTGACAAACCCCGGTTCTCTAAATATGAATGCAAATGTATAAAAACTAAAAGTTTATTAAATCAAACTGAAATAAACTAACTTTTTTCTTTTTCTAAGTTTAAACTCAACTTTCAAATATATTTTTTTACAAACAAAAGGTGCTGCCCCTGATATAGCTCTATATTCTTCCAACTGACCTGATTTCACGTCTAGATTTCGTCTTCCTCACATTTAGCAGAAAGCTAGATCTGACCACACTCTGTTGACAGAGGAGGAGGAGGAGACTGATGAGACTGAAATGATTGCTTTGATTACCAACATGAGATGTTTTCTGTTGTTCTCAAACTACACATCTGTTTTACTTTATATTTGTACATTTTTAAATCAGCTGATAATTCTGTTTACATATTCTTTGTTATTTACTAGTCCAGCTACCTGCAGGTGGGAAACAACAATCTGTGCTTTCCCTGTACTGGTTTTAGTTTTTAACCGTGTCCCTGAGTTAAAAAAAGAAAGAAACAACAAAGTTGACAATCCTGTAATTCCCAGTTTGGTCTGATGGTGGCAGCATTGCCTAAACTCAGCCTGTTAGTTGACAATAACTCAACAGTTGTGTTTTTTAAAATCCAGATGATGACACATAAAACTAACTTCAATGAATCCAATGAAAGGAATCATTTCTGACCCCAGAAAAGTTCCTGTTCTGAAATCAGCTGATGTTTGGAACCGTTTAAAAATAAAAACATCATTTCATCAGATGATAGAGATTATACGAGCAACACGATGCTAAACACAGATGGTTTTAGTCACCTGGGGGCCTCCTCTCTGCGACGACGGCCACCTCTCCGTCGCAGTACGCTGCGTGCATCTCGATCTCGCCGACAGGAAAGGACGCCTGACAGATGGGACAGTCCACTGAGGTGTTGGGACTGTGAGGGACGACCGCCAGTTCCAGCTCAGGAGACGCTGACCTTTGAAGTCCTGCGTTCTTTATCTCCTCCACATCTGGATCCCTCCTGTCCTCCATTACCTTTTCTTCACCCACACTCTGAAGTCCAGCCTTGTTGTTGCCCGAGATGTTTTCCTTTGTTTTTGTTGGTGTGACTAAAAGATGTCAGAAATAGAATCAAATCTGGCCAAAAGAACAATCACAGACGTGATTTCTCCTGGATTACCTCCCAGTTCCTCATCCTCACAGGGGTCGGCCCTGAAGGGAGGATCTCCTCGGAGAATCACCTCAAGCTCTGGCAGCTCGGGACTTTTCTGGGATGAGATCTGAGCAAATAAAAAGCACAAGAAAGTGAAGAAAACATTAAAATATGACGGGTTTTAAAACGTTTATTTTTAGTTATTATTCTTTTATTTACAAATGGGCAACAGAGACTCTAAATATGATTTAAAGGCACACTATGCAGTTTTGGCTTGTTTTTAGCTCCCCCTAGTGTCCATCTTAAGTCACTGCAGTAAAACCGTTAGCATAGTTTCTGCTCAGAAAGCCCTAAATCTCCCTGTTAAATGTCTCCTCAGCCTTCACTGCTTTCTACTGCAGCGGTTCATCACTCAGTCAAAGAAATCAGCTGTTCAAGCAGGGAGAGATGGGAAAAATCAGGAATCATGAGCTAAAAACACTCTGGAGCTAGCATAACAGCTAGCCACATTGGGTTAGCCTAACCCTCTGAGATACGGGACTTTGTGAGACTTCAGGGCACCGGACCAGAGACTCAGAAGTTACAGACGTGGTATTCTGGATCCCTGTAGTCACATTAGCACAGACTGGATCAAGAAAAAGGTTTAAACATATGAATAAGTTACATATTGTGCCTTTAAAGTCACCAGTTTTTTTGTTTTAAGCTTCATAAACTTTCTTTTCTGCTGAGATTTCTCCTAAGTGTATCTTGTGATGTGTATCTGTGAAAGGCGTCATATAAATAAGCTCTAGTACTTCCTATTACATCGATACACGGTTTATTAGTGGGTTATGATCATCTTAACCTTTTTAAAATTAGAAACAAACTTTTTACAGGAGTGACACAAACAGAAGGAAGAGGACGATGTGCGGTAAAAGGCCTCGGGTCGGGACTCGAACCCCGCCCTGAGGCGACGCATTTTCACTCTTCATCCAACAAATTCACACATAATTTCAACCTTTACCACAAAACTGACCTCTGCTTCTCCATCAGCGACCATCATCAGGTCATCTGTGCTGCCGTCGTTGCTCAGTTGTGTCTCTGTTGGTGGAAACAGGAGAAAACACCAGGAGATCAAAGTGAGCTGTTTAGTGTCAGATGGTATTTGTTGTGATTAGTACGGACTGAAGGGATTTGATCTGATTTAACAGCTGATCTGTGTAAAACACACACCAGAAACAGAACATTCAAGTGGAGGAAACTGGATTCCATCTGTTCTCATTACAGATCATTAGAACTACTAAATGACTTGAGGAATGTTGAACTGTTCAACGATGGTCAATTAAACTGTTGAAGTCCGTTTTTAGATCACAGAATACAGAATTCTGACCAAAACAACAAACAGATTAACATCTGGGGTTTTCCTAGTGGTTGAACTTTGACCAATTATTCAATTTTATACAAATAAAAAAAAAGACCTGTTAGATTCAGGTTGGAGTTTTAAACAATACACATCAGTACCTGGACAAACATCACAGTCGTCTGTCTCCATCTGTTCTTCATCATCCTTCTTTTCTTCCTCTTTTTCTTGCTGCTCTTCCTTTTCTTCTCGTCCCTCCTCAGCTGGTAGTGATTCAGCCGTTTCACTCGTCTTCCTGCCTCTGAGTCTGAGGCCTCGTCTGACACAAACAATCAACACAATACTCATTTAACACAAAGGTACCACAGGTCAGCAGCGTAGCTTAAAACATGTCTCCATGCCTCTTAACAACGTTCTGACATAGTACAGCTATAAATACGTAGTGGTGATAAAAAAACCTGAACAGAATGAATGAAGTGGTTCTCTAAAAACCTCAGCCAATCAGACGTTTTAAACAATCTGTTTCAAATGATTTGAGCGTGTATTTTCAAATAAAGATCCTCATCCTGGTAGGACACATGTGACCTGCTGTCCTTCATACGGAGTTTAAAACCAACATCATTTTATGAAAGAGCTGTTTTGGTCAAATCCTGTAATTATGGTAATCTATTGGTACTCAGAGTGGTGTGAATGACTTTTAGTTCCTAAAACGTGACATTACAGCTGTGAACTTGACAGGGTTGTAGTCATTTGTGTGTCTGTAAGATGAGTTGCTGTGGCGACGACCTTTAGTTGGGAAACCAGCTGTAAATGTTCCTCAAACGATTCGTTTCTGAGAGTTTCATTAAAGTACGACCACTAGATTCAGAGCGGGTGATAAACTCAGCTCTCACTGAAAACCTGGACATTGTGTGATCAACGGTTTTACCTTCGAGGAACCTGAGGTGGAGGAGATGGCGATGGAACCGGCGCCTCGGGTGACGGGGATTTCTAGAGTGAGAAAAGCCATCAGACTGGTTTGACTGGATTCATGTTCTTTATGTCACAGGAGGAGGAAATGACACCTCACATTAACGACTGACGTACACAGAGAACGTTAGACCTGCCTAAAGGGAAGTCGAAGGGATTTTAGCATCACTGTTAGCACGCCGTTAGCATGTTGCTGTGGTTAACTGACCTCCGGCTGCGGCTCTAGCCCCGCCCCCCACTCAGCCTTCCTCAGCAGGGACCTCTGAGCCGTTTTCAGACTCTTCTCATAAACCTCCATCTGGGCCAGGATCACCTGAGGAAACACCAGTAATCAGATTACAGCAGAATTCTGGGTAATGAATGTTTGTGGATTTCTTCCAACAGTGAAATATTTAATCATAAGGGTATAAAATGATATTTATTTACTTTGACGTCGACTTATTCTGAATATTAAAAGTCACAAACACATTTTATTTTCTGCTGGACGTTAGAATATTTCTACCATGTTTATTCCAACGTGTGGCCTGTGGGCCATTTTTAGGACCTCAACTGTATAAAAACATGGTCTGTTGATGCAGACAGGACATCATTATTATCATGGCTCACACGCGTGTCCCTAAACATGAAACCGTCTCTCTCATTTAAACAGTAAAATGACGACTTTTGATTTGTTTTCCTGTGAATGCCGAGGGTTAAAGGGTTCATCTGGTCTGAATCACCTGTGTGTATCTGTCTGGGTCCAGGCCCCGAGGACAGAAGGGAACGCCCCAGTAGTAATGAACCGTCTGCTGGTCTGACGACGTCCTGCCAGTCGCTTCCTGTCTGCTGATGGGAGGAAGCTCTTCTCTGGTGGAAACCTGCAGCCTGCTAGTCGACGTAGAAGCGGTTTCAGGAGACATGCAGTCTGAGTCACGCTGGTGGTTTCTCAGGCTGCAAAAACAACAGATTCTCTTCAGCGTTTAGATTCATGAAGGGAAAAACAACTCATCACCCTCAATTCTAATTTATGTTTAAAATAAAAGAACAATGTGTGTGTTTTTAGCTACAGCGAGAACACAAAAACAATCAACTTGATGTTAAAGCCAAAAGCAAACACTGTTGATCCACTGGTAGCTGGATTTGATTAAACCTGCTCGTCTTTAATAGTTCTGATGGCAGAAAATCTGATTAAACAACTTTTAAGGTCCAAATAAATGTAAACTCTGAGTCCTTCAACAGAAAAGCTGCCATAAACCATTAAAGCGGCTCTCTGGAGCATTTTTCTCTGTATCAAAGTTTTCTAAATGTTCTAAATGATATTTCAGGTCTAAACTATGATCTATGGGTTGAGTTCCACAACATCTGTCATTCTGATGAAGACCCTCCTTCCTCCTAGAGACCCCTTTACATTATTTCTTGCCGCCGACATTTTTCAGCCAATGAAATTCAAATGTCTGCATTCTCTCAACATGCACGCGCATCGACCAAACCTGTACCAGTAGGGGGCGCTGTCGTACAGGACGCTCCGTGTGTTTCTCTGCCGTCTCAGCCTCACGGCTCATTTCTACTAAAAACCTACCCATTCTCCAGCTAAAGATGGATTTATTTTTATTTTTAAACCTTTCACCTCACAGAATGGCAAGGCTTGACAGGGTTACGCGTTTATTTTGGTCAGAAAGTTCATCCAGGGCCGAGTCAAGTTCAGCTTCAGAGTCCAGCAGCAGCTCTCTGCTAACAGAGCTAATATCAGAAGCAGCAGGGACAGAGAGGGCTCTTCAGACCCTCGTAGTGTTGGAATAAGATTGTGAACTGTGAGTGATTAAACCCTACACATTGAGCTGTACAGTTCATGTCCGAAGTATATGCGCCGTGTGCACACGCGACCGGACGCGCGTGTCGAGATGTTTTGAGGAGGAGCCTTTGGACGCTAGATTCAAAAACTGCTCTCCTGATGAAATCCTCCGGAGTGCCGCTTTAAATGAAGGTGGGTCAAGTTGTTTTCTTAGTTTTTCCATCTTCTATATTTCCTCAAACACATTCACAGGATTTTCTGCTGAAATAAGATCTCAAAGGATTTGTGAAACGTGAAATATGGATGAAGTCTGACTCCCTTTGCTGGACCTTAGAGTGACATCACCTCTCTTTAATGTATCTGTGGTAAAACAGGACTTTACTATTTGGACTAGAACCCTGTTTGACCTCAGAGCCTGTCATTTGCCTGATCTGTGATGTCGTTTCTGTACCTGCAGCCCGGTCTGGTTTTTCCTGAAGAACCTGCAGCGTCGTGGCTCTGGGAGGCCGTCTGGTGGTCTGCCCGATGTGCAGGTCTCTCCTCTGGGAAGACTGGGCTGGGAGAACCCACCGGCTGCAGCAGAAGACAAAAGAAGAAAGCAATGATTCAAAACAGGAGAATGCTGATTAAAAAAACTGAATTTTACCTAAAAACTCACATATTTAACCTCTTATTGACCTAAAATTCATGCTGGGTGTTTCCGTACCGTGTTGTCTTCCTCGTCTTCGTCTGACCAGACTAACGTCATGTCGCTCGTCAGCTCCGTGTCAGACGAGTTCCAGTGTTTGGATTTTTTATTCAGCTCGTCTGCAGCAAGAAAACCCTCCCAGTAAAACTCTGATCACACAACAACCTGCTGACGAAGCTGAAGAGGTTCACCGTACCTGATTTAGATGGACGCGTGTTCAACTCGTCACGAGGACATCCATCAGACTTCTGATCCTTCATTTGAAAAGCAAAAGAAGACACAAATAAGAAAAACATCTGTTTCAAAACAGCTTTGTGACTCAAAGAGGTTGTTTTTAAAACGAGCATCAGAAGAAGAGAATATGAAACGACCCAGCTGAGCTTCAAAAGTGTTTTAAGTCATTGTTCTATTGCTGCGGTGCAGGCTGGTCCAAAACACGGCCTGTGGGCCATTTGTGGCCCTCAACTGCAAAAACACCAATACAAACTAAATACACATTTAAATACATGTTCAGATTTTTACCAATATGAAGCCAAATTTTAAAAATTCACTGGAAAATGTGAAGGAAAATACAAATGTTTGTCTTTTATTAACTCTTTTTTTGTTATTAATTTAACTTCCTGGCAAATAGAAGCACAAACTCTAACTGCCTTTCATAAAACATGAGTGGATCCAGCAGCATCACTGAAGAACGAGCGACCCGGATCCTGTTCTGGTCGCTGATGATGGATGAACATCTGGTTTTAAAACCAATAAACTAGAAATCACCTGATCATCAAACCCAGGGGACATTCACAGATCATTTGTTCTCCTGATTAAAATGTTGCATGTTGAAGGGATTGTTGAGTAGGTAAAGGTTTTCTCTGCACACCGTGGTTCTATTTGTTACTTTAACAGGCGTTTCCAAACAAAGCTGTAATAAAAGTTATGTGAGTAATATCTACACATTAGTATTGGTAACTGATTTCTACCATTTTCTCCTGTTTAGAAAACAAAACAAGTCATTTTGGAGCCACAAGTTCAAACGGTGAGGTTATTTTTCGTTAAACCACCACGAGGAGAGAAACCGTCTCCAGAACTCACCTTCCAGCTGTCGAGCTTCTCTTCACCATTAGAACCTCTGAGTTCTGAAGGACTCTCAGAGTTCTTCTGCAGGTCTGTGTGAGAGGAGGTCATTCCACCCCGCTCGGGGTTTTTGGGTAACGATCCGTCGGAGTGAAGGGGGTTCTTGGGACTTTGGGGGAACACCGGGCTTTTGGGGCAACAGGACGCCACAGAGGGGGTCAAACTGTCCTGAGACGAGAACGCTGAGGTTTCACAGTCAGGAAGTCTGCAGGAACCTAATGTCCCATTCCTGCCAATATCAGGACTCTTAACACAGTCTGGGCTCGTCTCCGTGTTCTCGCCTCCCTGGTCCGTCTCTGAGAAACCTGGACTTTTAGAACATGACGCGGGGTTAGTCCGGGGAAACGTGGGGCTCCTGGGTTGAACAGACTTTTGAGAAATGGACCAACTGTCCTGAGAGCACAAGACAAACCCTGAGCTCCTGCAGGTCTGCAGCAGATCCTGACTGAGTCGATCGATTTGGAGCGCCACTCTGCGGCCGGTTAGAGGAAAGACGGGGGACTTCTGGAGCTGAGAATCATCGATCTGGGTCGAGTCAGAGCTCTGGTCCATCCAGACAGAAAGCAGACAAATGATGACAAACTTAAACAGGATCTGCAGCCAATAATCACTTTTTACAGATGTAAAGTTTAAAATAAAGATAGAAAATCGTGTGTCAGACCTGTGGAGAGCCCAGAGGAGCAGAGGAAGACTCCGGACTGCGAGGTGAATCCCGACTCTGAGACAAGTCTGGCATCTCCAGCAGAGGACTTCCAGCTCTCCTTTTCCGCTTTTTATTACCACGAATGTTTTCATCTCCTGGTCTTTTTGCTTGTGGGGAAAATGAATGAGAACTTTGAGCACATATAAAAAAAGGTCCTGCTACTGAGTTTAATATTCATCAGCCAACCAGAAGGAGGTAGATCCCTGCAGGACGCCGAGCTCTGGGGTCTCACCTGAGTTCAGGGCGGTTTCTGGTGTAGAGCCGTCCTCCGGTGGTCCCTGATCGAAGGTGTCTCCGGTGGAGTAGGAGAGTTTCCGTCGGGAGACGAGTCTGAGGGAGGCGTCAGCGAGCAGAGCTTTACTCTGGGAGTGGAGACACGGCTGCGTCTGTCCGACCATCTACGAGAGGGACGACACAGAAAAGCTCCCGTTAGCCAAACAGACGCTCTGGGACTTTGTGTTGTTTTATTTTATGTTTTTGATGGAGGATAAATATTCACAGTGGTGGTGGAAATTTGGTCTGAGGCAGGAATGTGGAAAAAAAAAAAGTTTTTTATAGGATCTAAATGTGAGACTTCTGAAAAGTTTCCAGGCTGAAACAAACTCACGCTCTCCTGGAGGGCCTTCATCACGGCCTCCTCCTCCTGCTGCCGCTGGAATGCGTTGTCGCTGGCTTCCTTTTCACTCAGACGCATAGCGAGGTCCATCATCTCCTCCTCGGTCATCTCTGAGAAGCAGAACCAGCAGGTCAAAGTTCAGGGCCGAGCAGCGTCAATCACATCACTAGAAATGACCTCAGACTTATTTTTCTATTATATTAAGGAACCACTGACGGAAATACTTCAGCATTTAGAATAATGACCAGGCTGTGAAAAACAAAACATTTAAACATAATCAGAGTAAATAGGTCTGGAAAAGTGACATAAAGAGCTACTATTAGTGATGTCTGAGAGTCACACTTTTCTTCTTCAGCAGACTCATTTCTCTCCTCCCTCCCTGGATTCCTGCTGCTTTGTCTTGTCCGACTATCCAGAGCAACTTTCTGCATCTTCTCTGGATTAAATTATGGATTTAGTGAGCTGGTCGATCAACTCGATTGACGAGATTGTTTCCACTTTTCAAACGGCGAAGGGAGCGCCGACGCGCCCCGATTCAACGCACCTGGTCGGGTACGCGATGGATTCCTGGAGCTGGAAGATCGTGTTCCTCTGGCTGCTTGCTATCGAGGACTCAGAAGAAAGATTGTAACAGCCCATGTCTGTACCTGGTGCCACAGTCTAGATTGTGTACTTACACTTGATGCATGTATAAGATGAGTGAGACGACTGTCTTGGGGATCATCATGTTTTTATTTCTTTGTTTGGTTTGTTTGTTTTTTCTTTTTGCATGAAGGCTGTATCAGGTTATGGTGATATCCTGTTTTATTTTGTTTGTTTTCTTTGTTTACCCATCGGCTCAGTGTCTATAAGAGGGGTGCGTTAATGAGGAGACACGCCCAAGTCGTGTCATCTCACCTGTGGAGAGAACGCTGCAGCGAGGTGGAAGTGCGCTCGCTTATACGCTGCCAAGCAGCCTGTGGATGAAGGAAAGACAAGAGGGAGACCAGTGTTGTTGTTTTTTTTGCTTCCTTGCTCGGATGTGCTGGAGGAAAAAAGCTGGGAGCGTGTTTCACTGATGAACCACCGCAAGCAGCGGCCTGTCGGATCCGCACCGGTACCGTGAGTAAACAGCTGATTGTCACGGGCGGCGTGTGCTGCGTTTGCTGCAGCTGCTATGAACTGAACCGGAAGATAACCGGTTATATATGGTTTTTTTTCTCCTCTGTTGAGTGGATCGCATATAAACTTATTTTTTCATATTTGAACTGAACTGAAACTTATTGAAACGAACGTAACTGGGCCGGACCCGAACCGAACGCGACTCGGACTATTAATGAACTGCTGTAAATATTCTGAGCGCTTTATGATTTAATACAACTAAGTTTTTGCACTATGATATTGTGGTTATGTGGGTTTGTTTCAAGTCAATGTTTTGTTTAGGGTGATGAGCACTAAAAGACTGTTTACATCCTTTGTGAAAATTCAGAGTGTTAGAAGGGAAAGTTATAAATATTATCTATTATTATTATTATTCAGTGTTTAAATCTTATATGTCAGGAGAGAGACCTGACTGGCACCTGACTAAACCCCTTGTTTACACCTGTTTCCGTCACAAGATGTCTACAGGATTCTACTGATTGGAGCTTGGGGGTCTCACTGACTGTCGGGCCAGGGGACTCAGACTCTGCAATGTAAGATCTAATCGTAAGACTGTGGATCTTAGCAGACTTGTGCGCAATTTGGGAACCAGCTGGGAGAGAAGACCCGTCTCGAACGGAGGGAAACTAATTCTGCCCTGATTTGGCTCTCGGGCTGTTATGTGACGACAGCACGGACAGAAAGGCTGAGGAAATGTATCTCTGCCTGTTCCCAAAACATTCTGTTATCTGAATCTGGCTCCTTGAGCTGAAGGTTTCTCAAACTCCCCCGGATTGGAGACAGTTCACTGCTCCGCCCTCCCCTCTCTGAGACTTCCTGGTTCAGTTCACCATCACTGAGGAACACTTCACCACTGAGCTGAAGGAAAGGCCATGGCCTCCCAGTTTCAGACACAACATCTACTGATACGCCTCAGTGTGCTCCTTGGTCCCTGATGCTCCTCCCCCTCCCAGGTCACAGAGGCGTCCTGCAGCAGCCCTACCCCCCCACCAACATGGCGTCTGATTGTTATGTTAAAGCTTTATGTTCAGTCCGTGCTTGGTGTTTTTTGCCTGCTCTGTATCTTTTTTCCTCCATCATCCCGCCTCCATACCTCCTGTTATCTGCTTAACGGGGGCGCCACACAGGTGGCCCACTAGTACAATATTACCTATCTGTTATGATGTGTGTCCAACCCTGTAATATTGTACTGGAACTGAATTTCCCCTCTGAGGGATCAATAAAGGTCATCTCAATAAGGTATCAATCACCGTATGAATTTAGTAGTGGTTGTAGAAGACAGCAAAAAAGGGCTAAAATCAAACATTTTGTTCATTTTATAACTTGGTTTGTGTTGAGGATTTAATTACACGACGACAATATTCAGTCTGCACAAACATCAGCATTTCGCCTCCACCTGAGGACACGTCTCTACCATCCGTCAGGTTTAGTTACCCATTTATTTGGTAGGGGTGTTAGAAAATGTCGATACTGCAATATATCGCGGTATTTTCTGTCACGATATTATATCGATATGGTGCTATCAGTATCGCAAGATTTTTGCTGTATCAAAATTTAAAGCAAATTTTCTATTTTTATTTGAATAATAATTTTTTTAAATGGAACCATTAATGATGACAGTAATTTTGTAGTAAAATTAAAAGTATGACCGCTAGTCGGTGGCTGTTCTTCGTTCGAGTGGATCAACTAGATCTAGTAATAAAACTAGATGTGTTATGGATGAGAACGTTTTTAGAATGCAGCGACAGTTTTTCTACTCTTAATTTATGTTTTAAAAATCATAATATATGGTCTTACTCCCAGTATCGCATTATATCGCGATACATATCGTATCGTCTGTCCTGCAGCGCGATACATTTCGTATCGCCAGATTTTTGCCGATACACACCTCTATTATTTGGGAGGAACTATTTACACCAACAAGATTTCTGCAAATGTCCCAGAGTTAGCCAAAATGGCTATTTTTCATCTGCAGTCCCCCAACAATGTAAATTGTAAGAATACACAAAGACTAGTGATGACTTATTTCTCTTTTTCTTAAATCGCTGTTTCACTATTTATGACTGCTTGTTTGTATAAAGTTTTTTTTTTACGTGGAATAGTTGCGTTGCAAATGAGCCAACTAGTGGCTAATTTACAGCTATTACATCGTAGATGTCTAGAATTAAGCACAAGATGACTGGTTGAGTTTGTTTCCACCACTACTAATGTACAGGCTGCCACAGCTGCATATTCCATTTTAATGGAATGAGCCCATCACTGCTGTGAGAGTCATTTATACTTGAACATGAAAAAAACATGTTTTTATTGAAGCTGTTAAATGAAACAGAAAATGCATTAGGTGGGTGTTTTATACACGATTCCAGAACCCACGGTTATTGTTTGATTAATAAAAACATCAACTGTCTGAAATAGATCTCGGTTCTGATTCTTCCTTTGTCTACCTTTAGGTTGGGCCTTGCTTTCTCTCTCCTTCCGGCGTTTCTCTCTTGACGTTGATAGAAGTAAAGACGAGAACTCGTCCTGAAAGAACAGAAAGTGAATCCCTCACTCCTTAGTTTGTTTAAAGAGAGATCTTAATGTTTCGCCGTCTGGTGGAAAATCAACATGAGTCCAGATCGTTTTGACTCTATTTCTAAAACACATTTAAAATATAATTTTCTTTAACTTTACCCCATCGTCTCCGTCAGATGTGTCCTCCTGAGTGTTTTCGTCTGATTGCTGGCTCTCTGAGGGAATGTTCCTGATCAGCTGTTTCCTCAGCGCCATCTTGGATTCAGATCAAGTAACTGACCAAAAGAAAAACAACTTGAGAGTTCATTTCAACAACAGATTGTTTTTCTACTTATTCCCTCTAAATTAAGGAATCCCACAAGTTTCACTCAGACTTGAGTTGTTGGTAGAGCGACATCAACACAAAGTGTGGTAGAAAACATGACGATCAAAATTTTAACGTCAACAGCTTCATGTTTCATAATGAGATCTATGAAATCTTCTCTGTCTTGATCCTGTGTGTCTGTTTGTCTTTATTTTTTTGCTTTGAGTTACAAATAAAAACATAAGAGTTGCAACGATTCAGGTTTTTTAAGGTGACTCTGATTTCCTGTTCTTGTGCAGCTCTGTCCTGCAATACAGATAGAGCTCAAACTATACCTACCTTAATAAAGCTTTTTGTTTTACTGATTAGCTTAAAAATGATAATTATGAAAGTAAAAAATTCCTCAAGGAAGATCCGTTAATGTTGGCATAAATTAGCTCTTAACAACGGTGAGTTCACAGGCTGGTCAAAATGTCTGATTTTTCTGTTTCTTATTGTTACGTGTGTGTGTGTGTGTTTGTGTGTGTGTGCGTGTGTGTGCGTGCGTGTGCGTGCGTGTGTGTGCGTGCGTGTGTGTGCGTGCGTGTGTGTGTGTGTGCGTGTGTGTGTGTGTGTGTGTGTGTGTGTGTGTGTGTGTGTGTGTGTGTGTGTGTGTGTGTGCGTGTGTGTGTGTGTGCGTGTGTGTGCGTGTGTGCGTGCGTGTGTGTGTGTGCGTGTGTGTGTGTGTGTGTGTGCGCGTTTATCGACACATTAAAAAAACAGACTTTTGCTTTTCTGACTGTCCCATCACCAGTTAAGGAAATCATGCTGAATATTGTCTGATTTCAATCATCAGCTGATTATTTTTTAACATTTTTCAACACAAGGCTGTTTTTATTCATGGAATAATCTACAAAAGTTGTAATAAAAATGTATATTTTTGAGTAAAACATTTCTACATGAAAAAAAGTCCAGGTGATCTCTCCTTCCAGTCTGTTGCACCTCGACTTTGGAATGACCTTCCTTTAGTCTGACGCTGTATAGACAGTCTGGACTCCTTTAAAAAGCAGCTGAAGACCCAATTATTCAAAACTGCTTTTAAAGAACTCTTTTATGTTCTCTTGTTGTTGTTTAATGACTTTGATTTGTAATGATATTTTGTTTTATTAATTTTATTTGTTTTATCATGTTTGATTCTGTTTTCTGTGAAGCACTTTGTGATTTTTTCTGTGAAAGGTGCTCTAGAAATAAACTTTACTTACTTACAAAAACATCTGCTGGTAAAAGAAAAGGAATATGGTACCATGTTAAAATAATTTATCAATTTCAGGAATAAAGCTGTGTTTTAATCCCAAAATCAGTAAAATAGCTTAACCCTAGCTCCAGGAAGCACGATTATTAATAGGGATGCTCGATATTGGCTTTTTTACCGATATCCAATATTGTCCAACTCTTAAATTCCGATACCGATATAAGCGTGGTAGCCCTCATTCAAAAAAGACAAACAGGATTTAATGCAAGGTGTGCCAAATAAATAAAAATATCTCAAAAACCATACATTAGATTTGTTATATTTTGACATTTTGGGAGAGAGGAGAAGTAGCCGAACAGTTTGATGTATAGTATGTGCACGGTGTGTAAAGGTCATGTGTGTCATCATTACAAAAATCGATACCGATATTTATGATATTACATTTTAATGCCGATATCGGCCGATATTATTGGTAGACCGATAATATCAAACATCCCTAATTTAAGGTCATTTTGAAAGAATGCAAGAAATTCTGGCTCCTTGAATAAAGTATAGACAAATGAGGACAAACTTTAGATACATAGACAGTTCTTTAAGGCTAGAAAACAAAATTTCTTGTGACCATGGACAAGGCTAGAGGCCCCTAAATGACACCACAATGACCAAATAACCCAAGGTTGAGTTGGTACAAAAGGAACTTAGAATATAAAAGGTCTTTATTGACTTGGTTTACTAGTTAAAACCACCTTTAATAGTTCATTGTTCTTTAAAAATGTTCCCCTTCCCAAACCAAATAATACCAAATAAATCACACTTCAAGTGATAATATGCAACTTTTTCATATTTTTAAATCTTTTCCTTGAGCCAGTCTGTGCTAATATGACTCTTTACAGAGTTAATGAAAAGTCACTTAGCCCCATCTGGTGGTTAGATCCAGAATACCACGATTGTAAGATCTCCGTCGCCGTCACGGTACCCAGGAAGTCACGTGTCTTATGAGGTTATGGTGCGTTCGATTTGTACTCAGAAGTCGGAAATTCCGAGTTCCGAGAAACAACTCCCAAACCCCCAAAGTCGGACTTCCCACTCAGAAAGTCGGAGATTTTTTGGCGTCCCGACTTTGGGGAAAAAAAGATGTCGACTCCTGACAAGAACAGTTAAAATGCTGTGAAAACACGTTTATTTTGCAAGGTCTGCTTGTTTGGATGTATCTAAGTTCAGAATTACACGTAGTGCTTTGTATCTTCTGACTCTAAACATATTCAGAGAGTTTGCATGAGCGAGTTAATTAAAGTCTAAAACAATGTTTTGGATGCGTGCTGCTAACAAAGTCAACAATGGCAACGTGTTTGTGTGTGAACCAAACACGTAAAGAAACACAACCATAAATTACTTTATACTTTGGTTTCCCGACTTTGCAAACAGAACGCTGTAACTCGGGTGTGACGACATTCCCAGTTCCGAGTTCCGACCTCCGAGGACAAATCAAATGCACCATTAGGCTAACCCAAAGTGGCTAGCTGTTATGCTAGCTCTGGAGTGTTTTTAGCTCATGATTCCTGATTTTTCCATCTCTCCCTGCTTGAACACAGCTGATTTCTTTGAAGGAGTAAATAACCGCTCCTGTAGAAAGCTATGAAGGCTGAGGAGACGTTTCAACAGGTAGATTTAGGCGTTTAGAAGCTGAAACAATATGCTAACTTTGTAATGGAGTGATTTAAAACTGACACCAGAGGGCGCCCAAAACAAGCAAAACTGTATATTATCACTTTAACAAGTAAATAATGACAAAACAACTTCTAGCAACCAGGGACTAAACCAATAAATGGACTCCAGAAAGAAAAGGAAAACAGAAGAAAACCCACTAAAATGCTGGCGTGGTTGAGAGCTTGTCTAATGTAAACCCAGTGGATAAAACTCCAGTTCTAACCCAACTGAGCAGCAGTGGCCTGACTAAGCAGTCAGAAACCAGAGCTCCCACCAGACCAGGGCTCAGAGCACCTCTACAAGCTGCATTCGGTTCAGCACACTCCTCAGACCTTAAAGTAACCCAAATACCTACATGAACTACAGGATAACTCCTCACACACAACAAATGGAGGACCTACTCACAGCCAGACGCCCCACACCAGCCCCGTCACACAGACCCACTCACTGGGCTGCACACCTGTTCTAGTCAGGTAATCAGGCGTGGTGAAGAGGTACACTGTGGTGCTGCATTCACTAACAGGGCACGCTGTAGGAACTTTGATCCTCATCTCAATAGAAACAACCAACATTCTAACCACCTGGTTACATTCTGATTCTAAAATCAGACTACTCGTCATGTTATTTACAGTATTTAACTTCTCCAGCTGACTTGTTTAACGCTGTTTGAGCTGCAGGTGAACTCCAGTCTTAGTGAGAATGAAAACTCAGATTTACGTGATTTTTTTGTTGTGATTTAAACACAACCGAAACCCCAGCCTTCATCCGATGAGGAACACTGATGTCCTCCTCTTCCTCATGCGTACACCCATAACTGATCTATGAGTGAGAAGGGAGTCCAAATAAACGAGATTAATTCGTTTTAAACTCGTCGTAAACACCGTCTTGAGCTGAACATTAACTACTGCAGCTCGTAAAGGAAACAAACTGACCACGAGACGTTAAAGCTGCCGATAAAGTTCGTAAATGCGCGTTTTTCATTTAGATCATCAAACATAAAACGACGCACCGATTCCTAAATGTTTGTTAACCCACAAAACTATTGGAAACACCAAATAAGTCAAACATATCCTGTTAAAAACACTCACTTATTAGATTTCAACACTTTCGCGGCGCCATGTTTGTTTCTGTTCGGGGAATCACGTGACTACTACGTCAGACGTACCCTCTCGCCAACAGAAGCACGTATGCATAGTATTGGTACTTTTATTGATATTTTCCAATTAAGTATACATTTTTTAAAACTTAGTTTGCTATTTAAAAATTCCCAAAGCTAAATTTTATTTTTTTAAACAATTAGATCAATATATTTTTTGTAAAAAATTTAATTGATTTCTGCATTTCAGATATGGATCCAATCATTCAAAAAGTTTGAATAAATAGTTTGAAGGTTACTTTTTTAACAAAAAAAAAGAGAAGGTATTTGCTTTAGGACCTAGATCTGGGGTCAATTCATAAAGATGTTTATTACCCCAATACTAAATATAAGTCTTCAGCTACAGAATCTTCACATTTAAAATGAATTTTAAATGTTTTGGAAGTCTCCTGAATCCATGTTATTATATTAGATTTATTTATTTGCACAATAAAAATACACAAATAATAAAACAAAGAGTTTAAAATACAATGCAGAGGGGGCAAAAGCCAGTTGGCTTATTTAGAGCCACCAATAAAATGTCAATAATGTAAAATGAACAAGGACAATGTCCTTAAAAACAGATAAGAACAAAACAAACAAGAAATAGGAATGCAAAAAAAAGGGTTATTGAGGGTTATTAAAATTATATTTTCCAGTTGTTTTATTATTAATATTTAATATGTTACTTATTTAACCTTTTAAGGTTGTACTTTGAGCTTACTTAAAACCGTGTTACTTTTTTTCTTCCATTTATTACATTTTAAAACTTTTTTTGTCAAAGTTTCAGGTTTAGGTTGAACTCAAATTGCCCAAACAAGGGTTAAAGCCATACTCAGTATCCAGGTAAACAGTGTAGCTTTTAACGTTGTTTTAAAGCCTCTTAACAACGTTCCAACATAGTATAGCCATAAATATATTGTGGAGATAAAAAAAACCCCGAAAGAAATCAATAAAGTAGTTGTCCCGCAGTTCTCTAAAAACTTCAGCCAATCCTATCGTTCGGACCGAACGATAGGATTGGACAATCCAGCTGTCTGCCTGCTGCATTTCCTCACTGCTTGGAATCACCAATAATCTGCCCGGACACATTTTGGGGCAGAACTTCCCGGAAAAGAGAGGAGGACAAGATTAGCCGGTGGTCAGTGCTTTCATTTTAAGATCAAAATACCAGAGTCCCCCAAAAAACACCTTTTCAGCTAGCAGAAAACTAAAAACGTTTGGAGGTGAAAAGAGGAAAAGCTGGGGGAACGTTTCTACGGCTGGAGTTAGACTCTGCTTTGTTATCGTCACTAAACGGGGTCCCATGTCCGCGAGAGGCTGGCGTACCGATTATACCCGACGGGAGGGGTGAGTTCACCGAGTCGTGTTTCTGTAAACTAGCTAGCGAGACCTAGCTTGTTTACCTGGCTACTGAGTATGGCTTTAAAACTAATTTCACAAAGACTGCTCAAATTTCTTGTAAATTTTGCTGCAGAAATCCATTGCAAAACTATTAAAACTGCACTTTTAAAGCATCCATTTATTATCAATTTACTCAGATCCATGTCAGTCTTTATCAAAGTTCCGAGGAGTCCCTTTACAGACTGTGAAGATCAACACCTGGGTCCAGGACAACTAAAACTGTGAGAAAACCTGATAAATGTGAAATAATACAGTGCATGCATGGCGTAAATATTTTAGCTTTATTTCAAAGTAAAAAGTTGATTTGTACAGCATGTTGTGTAAACAAAAAAAATAGACATTATGTGGTGCAATAAGAAAAACAACCTTAATTAAAGCTGCGAGCAGCGTTGAGCTGGTCGAGGTTTGTGTTGATGAAGTGAAAACTTTCAAATCAGGACTGTTCACGATAAAACATGACCTTTTCAGTCATGAGGGGGCGTGGCTTAACTCACTATTTTCAAAACTTAAAGTGATAATATGCAACTTTTTCATATTTTTAAATCTTCTCCTTGAGCCAGTCTGTGCTAATCTGACTCTTTACAGAGTTAATGAAAAGTCACTTAGCCCCATCTGGTGGTTAGATCCAGAATACCACGATTGCAAGATCTCCGTCTCCGTCACGGTACCCAGGAAGTCACGTGTCTCACGAGGGTTAGGCTAACCCAATGTGGCTAGCTGTTATGCTAGCGCTGGAGTGTTTTTAGCTCATGATTCCTGATTTTTTTCCATCTCTCCCTGCTTGAACACAGCTGATTTCTTTGAAGGAGTAAATAACCGCTCCTGTAGAAAGCTATGAAGGCTGAGGAGACATTTCAACAGGTAGATTTAGGCGTTTAGAAGCTGAAACAATATGCTAACTTGTGTAATGCAGTGATTTAAAACGGACACCAGAGGGAGCCCAAAACAAGCAAAACTGCATATTATCACTTTAAAGCAGCACTCTGGAGGATTTCATCAGGAGAGCAGTTTTTGAATCTAGCGTCCAAAGGCTCCTCCTCAAAACATCTCGACACGCGCGTCCGGTCGCGTGTGCGCGCGTGCACGCAGCGCATATACTTTGGACATGAACTGTACCGCTCAGTGTGTAGGGTTTAATCACTCACAGTTGACAATCTTATTCCAACACTACGAGGGTCTGAAGAGCCCTCTCTGTCCCTGCTGCTTCTGATATTAGCTCTGTTAGCAGAGAGCTGCTGCTGGACTCTGAAGCTGAACTTGACTCGGCCCTGGATGAACTTTCTGACCAAAATAAACGCGTAACCCTGTCAAGCCTTGCCATTCTGTGAGGTGAAAGGTTTAAAAATAAAAATAAACCCGTCTTTAGCTGGAGAATGGGTAGGTTTTTAGTAGAAATGAGCCGTGAGTCCTCAGTGAACGGCTGAGACGGCAGAGAAACACACGGAGCGTCCTGTACGACAGCGCCCCCTACTGGTACAGGTTTGGTCGATGCGCGTGCATGTTGAGAGAATGCAGACATTTGAATTTCATTGGCTGAAAAATGTCGGCGGCAAGAAATAATGGAAAGGGGTCTCTAGGAGGAAGGAGGGTCTTCATCAGAATGACAGATGTTGTGGAACTCAAGCCATAGATCATAGTTTAGACCTGAAATATCATTTAGAACATTTAGAAAACTTTGAGACAGAGAAAAATAATCCAGAGAGCCGCTTTAAGCTTCCCCATGCCTTATGAGCAAAATCACCAAAAATCAAGTTGATCGATCAAAACCTCTAGCTGGAGTGTGACCAGCTCCAAACAGCCAAAACGTGCCTAGAATGGCATATTTGACCCAAAATGGCCGACTTCCTGTTTGATATAAACCATGATGGGAAGAGACGTTTTTGTGCGTCTTGGTAGGTTCTACAACTGTACTAAATTTCGTAACTCTACTGTAAAATAAGGTCAATGTGGAGGGTGATTTTTCATTTTCTAGGAGGCGCTGTTGAGCCAATCTTTTTGCAACTTTGGCGACGCCTTTAAAATACGTAAATTTTCACCAGGTTCTACAAATCCCCCAAATTTGGTGAGTTTTTGAATATGTTAAGGCCTCCAACTAGCCAATTTATTTTTGCCAGGAGAAATAAAAATAAACGGAGGAAACAGAGAGGCCTTCAGCGCTGTTGCTGCTCGGGTCGGGACGAAGTACAAACGATTCATGTTTAACGTAAACTGGGCTGGATTTTCATAATCTGTCTTTTATAGATCATTTCCAAATTTAGCAGACATTGAGTTTAATCTCAAATAAGTTCTGTGTGTATGTAGAGATGGGATATCTAAAAAATATTACATTGATGTAGAATTCTATTTTCCTAGAAATAAATATGTGGAATGAGAAAGCTGAGTAGGGTTAGATGTATTCTCTTAAAGGTGCCTCAGTCACCCATTAGGGCTCTGTTATCAGGAGGATTTAGGGCTAACACACCTCAACATGAGGACCATCAAACTCCTGTTCACCAGTAATAAGAGTCAGATGTGTTATAGAGCTAAATCAAACACTCGTCCAAAAACCTTAAAATGAATGAATAAAATATAATTTATTAATAAATATTGAGCCAAAACAAAAGCTGTATTTTTACTCCGATCAAATAGAGAATCTTCATTGTTTCAACATAGGCGTCAGACATAATAGAGACACATCTGACTACATGTTTTTGGAGTTATGGACATTTTCTGATCTATTAATATTCAGTAAAGCTCTGAACGTGTCCTCATAGTGTCTTTCAGTTTCAATCAGTCAGATATCTTTACATTGATCTCTCTGAGAACGGAAAACAAAACTTCCTTTGTGGTTTCACTTTGAGACGGGAGCTCCTGATTGGCTGCAGCCCTCTGAGACTGGACTGGCAGGTTTTCCAGGCTCTGTGCTGGGAACCTTGGTGTTTAATGCAGACTCAGCTGAGACAAATCTGCTTTCACGTGAAAGCTGAGACTGGCTGAAGGCCTTCTCCTCCACAGGGACGTAGTACCTGCTGAAGCACTTACACACCCGCTTCCACATGATGTACATGAACTCCACGATGTTCAGAGCGATGCACAGGATGGAGGTGCAGCCCATGATGTAGAGGAAGATCTTCTTCTCCGTGGCTCTGGCGATGTAACAGTCCACCACGTTGGGACAGGGGCTCTGGCTGCACTGCAGCAGAATGGGCATCTCAAAGCCATTGAACAGGAAGTAAAACGCCAGCAGGGAGCCCACCTCAAAGCCCGTCTTAAAGATCAGGCTGATGGTGTAGGTGCAGAAAAGGCCTCCATCGATGCTCCCTTTGTCCTGGTAGAGCTTGCGTTTGAGTCTGGCCTCTCGGTGCTCCCTGTAGGCCACGTGCAGGGCCACCAGCAGGGACGGCGTGGACACCATGATGAGCTGCAGGGCCCAGAGACGCACCTGAGAGATGGGGAAGAAGTAGTCGAAGCAGGCGGTCTCACAGCCGGGTTGCTGCGTGTTGCAGATGAAATCCTTCTGTTCATCCTTCCAGACCTGCTCGGCTGCAGCGACGTACACCAGGATCCGGAACACAAAAACCACCGAGAGCCAGATGCGTCCAATCACGGTGGAGTATTTGTTCACGCCGCTCAGGACATTCTCCAAAAAGCCCCAGTTCATCGTCCTCTTATTCCTGCAAGGAAATAAAGCAAGAGAAATATGGAAATGATTTGAAAGCATTCAAATGAATTCACAGATATTTCAACCTGTTAATAACTCCTCTTTATTCTCTCAACCTGCTCCAGCTGTGTCAAAGCAGAACTTCTGATCAGGGTGGCCCCAAAACTCTGGAACAAGTTACCCTAAACTATCAGACACATCTCCTTTACCTCTGGTTTTATTATTGTCTAGGTCTTGTTTTATGGTTTTTACTATTAACTGGTTGGTTTTATTGACCTCCACACACTCGGTAATCCTCACCAGACAACCAGGAGCTCTGGCCAGTGGAAGCAACCTCACCGGACATTAAAATGATAAACTCATAATCAATCTCAATGCAGGAGTCAGGTGAAACCTGCCAGGTAAGAGTTACTGATGACATCACCTTCTGCCCAAACCCTTAGAGCTACAGCAGCTCGACACTGGAAAAACAAAACAGAATAGAACATTTAAAGTGTAAAGCAACAAAAATCAGAAAAACAAATAATAGTAATAACATTGATTTGACCCCAAAATTCAGTCAATGTTTTTAAATGACAAGAATAAAAACGCCTATACGTAAAAGTGGAAATCATAAGTGAAAAGGAAATAGAAAAAACCTCCTCAAAAAAATTCAATCTACTAATACTTTTTTAAAATGCAAAAAAAGATCCAATTCAAAAGGTTGCTTTAAATTTCCATTTAGAATTTTAATACTTAAAAAAAAGAGTATTTTGTCCCCGGTGGCACCGGGCCACTAGACCCTGGCACCATGAGCTCAAATCACATCAGGACTGAAAGATAACATTATAAATCAATAAAATACGATATCTTACATTTAAAAAATAGCTTGACGAAAAATGTAAAATCTGTTACATGAAAATATTTGTAGAAAATAAATAAAATAAGAGGAGATTCAAAATGTCAAAAAGGCACTAAAACAAAAAATATTAAATCTTCGTTATAATATATGAACCTTTTTATAAATCAGTAATTTACATTCAAAACCTGATTTTTACTTTCCATTTTAGTTTTTTGGTATTTGGCACTGATTGACCTCCATAGACCTGGTTGTATTTATTTTATATAGTAATACAGATCTCTATGATTTATTTATTTTATAGTAATACAGATCTCTATGATTTATTTATTTTATATAGTAATACAGATCTCCTCTATGATTTATTTATTTTATATAGTAATACAGATCTCCTCTATGATTTATTTATTTTATATAGTAATACAGATCTCCTCTAAATATTGTTTAGAATCTTCTATATTGTTGTTTTTTTAGAAGATTCTCCAGGATTCTTTGACAAGTGAAGAACATCAAGTGAAACTGGACGTCAGAGGAGCAAACATGCAGATTCTAAATTTGCCTGTTCAGCCTTTTCCTGGTTTGGTCCCTGAGGTTAAACCTGCTGCTGAAGGTTCTGTCGTCCAGCTCCCAGTAATCATGATGTTACTGGTGTAAAGGGTTAGGGTTTCATATCGAGGTCAGTCACCAAGAGGTGGAAAAAGATCTGAAACATCAGCTTCTATAACCTGATAGATTATAGAATGTGATGCAATGGAAACAAGTTGTTGTTTTTAATATTCTGAGAGCTCATTTGATGGTTAAAAAGAGAAACAAACAAATTCTACTGAATCAAAATCCTCATCTATTCTACCTGTCTCCAATTTTTAACAGAACTTTGGTTCTTTAGTGACCTGAGCCCATACCAGCGGGTAAAAATCAACCTTTTTATGGAGGTAACTTACCGGTGATGTCCTCAGGTGGACTTTCTTTCCTGTAACAGGTGGTTTGAGTCTGAAGAGCCACACCTTAACCAAGCAGACTCATAACAACCAGCAGCGTCACGCTCAGCCCCATCGGCCCATTGACTCTTCTCTTTTCATCTAACAGCTGTTTCCAGCCTCAGCTCTGATCACCTCCTCAACATGTATAAAACAGAGACGACATCACTGTGGAGCCTCAACGCAAATAAAGAGTTTCCTGTCCAGGTGAGGGACGAACAAACACTACAGCTGTGTTCTTGTTTCCTCCCCACCTGACTGACTGACTGGTGAGATGGGATCACGTTACTCTGCTGCTGATGGGTAAATAATACATGTCACCTGTAGGACACCAGTCCTCCTGCCTCTCGTTTGTCAGGGTCAGGCTGCAGCAGAAAACATCAGATCAACAAATGATGACGCCTGGGTGTGTGTGTGTGTGTGTGTGTGTGTGTGTGTGTGTGTGTGTGTGTGTGTGTGTGTGTGTGTGTGTGTGTGTGTGTGTGTGTGTGTGTTTGTTGCAGGTCTCTTCATCATATCTTTATTCAAACTGTTTTCTGTTTTGTTTCCTTACCTTTGTGCAGCCTGCACTTCCCTGCATGGCCTCTAGATGTCCTACCTGAGTTAGATTTGTAGATCTTCCCCACTTCATGCTCGGCATTCTTTTCTTTTCTTTCATTCTAGTTTTGTTTCTGTTTTCGCTCTTCCTGTAGCGCCTTAGTTTAGTTTTTACTCCTAAAAGTGGAGTTTTATTTGATGCTTCTTGCTTTTGAGTCACTGATCAGACAAAACATCTGATTTAGAATTGATTTTCGGTTCGTTTAGTCCAGTAAACGGATCAGATTTACACTGATAAATGATGTGATTAATAATCATGATGAAGGTTTTCCAGTATATATCTCTAAAGGTGGTGCGTTAATAGAAAATGCTGAAGAAATTGCAAATGAGTTGAACAATATTTTGGTCCTAATGCTGCAAAAAGTCTCTACAGCTACAGAACGAGATTACGTTTGACTAAAGTAACAGAAAGTCCTGGTTCTTGGTGTTTGTGAGTGCTTTTACAGTTTTTGCCCGTTGTTTGAACACATTTTGCAAAACTTGTCTCATTGTGCCAAAACTCTACACACAAGTAAACATAACACAACACTGGGAAATATCCCATCACACCTAACCCTAACAAAACCTAAACTCGCCTCGCCTCGCCTCGCCTCGCCTTCCTCCGCTTATCCGGGTCCGGGTCGCGGGGGCAGCATTCTAAGTCGGGCAGCCCAGGCCACCTTCTCCCCGGCCAAGTCCACCAGCTCCTCAGCTGGGACGCCCAGGCGTTCCCAGGCCAAACTGAAGATGTATTTCCTCCAGCTTGTCCTGGGTCGACCTGGGGGCCTCCTGCCGGCAGGACATGCCCAGAACACCTCCCGAGGGAGGCGTCCAGGAGGCATCCTTACCAGATGCCCGAACCACCTCAACTGGCTCCTTTCGATATGGAGGAGCAGCGACTCTACTCCGGGTCTCTCCCGGATGTCCGAGCTTCTTACCCTATCCCTAAGGCTGAGCCCGGCCACCCTGCGGAGGAAACTCATTTCAGCCGCTTGTATCCGCGATCTCGTTCTTTCGGTCACTACCCAAAGCTCATGACCATAGGTGAGGATTGGGACGTAGACCGACCGGTAAATCGAGAGCCTCGCTTTCTGGCTCAGCTCTCTCTTTACCACAACAGACCGGTTCAGCGTCCGCATCACTGCAGACGCTGCCCCAATCCGCCTGTCGATCTCCCGCTCCCTCCTTCCCTCACTCGTGAACAAGACCCCGAGATACTTGAACTCCTCCACTTGAGGCA
The DNA here is from genome assembly GCA_006937965.1 of Callopanchax toddi. Lineage (NCBI taxonomy): Eukaryota > Metazoa > Chordata > Actinopteri > Cyprinodontiformes > Nothobranchiidae > Callopanchax > Callopanchax toddi. The sequence goes on from SSNR01000554.1 coordinate 153,729, forward strand.
GGACCTCTCTCCCGACCCGGAGTTGGCAATCCACCTTTTTCCGGTCGAGAACCATGGCCTCAGATTTGGAGGTGCTGATCCTCATCCCAGCCGCTTCACACTCGGCTGCGAACCTTCCCAGCAAGAGCTGAAGGTCAGAGCTCGATGAAGCTAGGAGGACCACATCATCCGCAAAAAGCAGAGACGCGATTCTCCTGTCACCAAACCCAACCCCCTCCACACCACGGCTGCGCCTAGAAATCCTGTCCATAAAGGTTATGAACAGGACCGGTGACAAAGGGCAGCCCTGGCGGAGTCCAACCCTCACTGGGAACAGGTCCGACTTACTGCCGGCTATGCGGACCAGACTCACACTCCTCTGGTACAGGGACTGAATGGCCCTTAACAAAAGACCATCCACCCCGTACTCCTGGAGCGCCCCCCACAGGGTGCCCCTGGGGACACGGTCATAAGCCTTCTCCAAATCCACAAAACACATGTGGATTGGTTGGGCAAACTCCCATGACCCCTCCATCACCCTAGCGAGGGTAAAGAGCTGGTCCACAGTTCCACGACCAGGACGAAAACCACATTGCTCCTCTTCAATCTGAGGTTCAACTATCGACCGGAACCTCTTCTCCAGTACCCTGGAGTAGACCTTTCCAGGGAGGCTGAGGAGTGTGATCCCCCTATAGTTGGAACACACCCTCTGGTCCCCCTTCTTAAAAATGGGAACCACCACCCCGGTTTGCCACTCCATAGGAACTGCCCCCGATGACCACGCAATGTTGCAGAGACGTGTCAGCCACGACAGACCTACAACATCCATTGCCTTGAGATACCCAGGTCGGATCTCATCCACCCCTGGGGCTCCGCCGCTGCGTAGTTGTTTGACTACCTCAGCGACTTCTGCCCCAGAGATTGGACAGTCCGTCCCCAGGTCTCCCAGCTCTGGTTCCTCCTCGGAATGCGCGTCGGTGGGATTGAGGAGCTCCTCAAAGTATTCCTTCCACCGTCCGACTATAGCCCCAGTTGACGTCAGCAGCTCCCCGTCCCCACTGTAAACAGTGTGAGCGAGTTGCTGCCTTCCTCCCCTGAGGCGCCGGATGGTTTGCCAGAACCTCTTTGGAGCCGACCGATAGTCTTTTTCCATGGCCTCGCCAAACTCCTCCCACGCCCGAGATTTTGCCTCGGCAACTGCCACTGCTGCACTTCGCTTGGCCCGCCGGTACCTGTCTGCTGCCTCTGGAGACCCACAGACCAGCCACGCCCTGTAGGCCTCCTTCTTCAGCCTGACGGCTCCCCTAACCTCTGGTGTCCACCAGCGGGTACGGGGGTTACCGCCACGACTGGCACCGGCTACCTTGCGACCACAGCTAGCAACAGCCGCCTCAACAATCGCAGAGCGGAACAAGGCCCATTCGGACTCAATGTCCCCCACTGCTCTCGGGACGCGGTCGAAGCTCTGCCGGAGGTGGGAGTTGAAGACCATCTTGACAGGCTCTTCTGCCAGGCGTTCCCAGCAGACCCTCACTAT
>SSNR01000554.1:158509-173503 GCA_006937965.1 Callopanchax toddi
GGGTGTGTGTGTGTGTGTGTGTGTGTGTGTGTGTGTGTGTGTGTGTGTGTGTGTGTGTGTGTGTGTGTGTGTGTGTGTTTGTTGCAGGTCTCTTCATCATATCTTTATTCAAACTGTTTTCTGTTTTGTTTCCTTACCTTTGTGCAGCCTGCACTTCCCTGCATGGCCTCTAGATGTCCTACCTGAGTTAGATTTGTAGATCTTCCCCACTTCATGCTCGGCATTCTTTTCTTTTCTTTCATTCTAGTTTTGTTTCTGTTTTCGCTCTTCCTGTAGCGCCTTAGTTTAGTTTTTACTCCTAAAAGTGGAGTTTTATTTGATGCTTCTTGCTTTTGAGTCACTGATCAGACAAAACATCTGATTTAGAATTGATTTTCGGTTCGTTTAGTCCAGTAAACGGATCAGATTTACACTGATAAATGATGTGATTAATAATCATGATGAAGGTTTTCCAGTATATATCTCTAAAGGTGGTGCGTTAATAGAAAATGCTGAAGAAATTGCAAATGAGTTGAACAATATTTTGGTCCTAATGCTGCAAAAAGTCTCTACAGCTACAGAACGAGATTACGTTTGACTAAAGTAACAGAAAGTCCTGGTTCTTGGTGTTTGTGAGTGCTTTTACAGTTTTTGCCCGTTGTTTGAACACATTTTGCAAAACTTGTCTCATTGTGCCAAAACTCTACACACAAGTAAACATAACACAACACTGGGAAATATCCCATCACACCTAACCCTAACAAAACCTAAACTCTGCTATCAAAACCTAACATTCCTTTGTCCAAATGAAGCTCTGACGACTAAATGATACACACGTGCATCGTGTGAATACACTGTCAGGTTGGAAGCAACACACTAGAGTACTTTACATAAAACAATGCAGTCTTTCATTGTCTCTGGTTTGATTCTGTTCATCAGTTCGCTTCCTGTGAAGCTCAATGGAACACAACAAAGGTTCCCCAACAATCAAAGATGAAAGTACTGAAAGGTTACAAACAATATCAACTCAATACTGCACATCGCAGTACTACAGTATACTTACAGTACAGTACTGTACATGCAGTAACAAAAACACACTACTGTAAATAAAGGGAAACTAGGCAGTTGTGCGTGAGTGGGATTATGGCTCCCGCCGCCTGTTTGGGTCTGGTCACATGATCTCGTCAACATCACAAGCGATATTTTCTCCTGCTAAGCAGCGGGGGAAATAGCTCCTTGTGTGGAGAATCCATCCATGGACTGACGTTACCTCAGTGTCTCCACATGCCTCTTCCATTGCCTGAAGAAGAGGCATGAAGCCTCCATGCTTGCAAAGTTGTGAAAATGTCTGAAGTGAGGCCTATTTATGTCTGACTGGTGATGAGTTTGTGAGTGAGTGTTGTCAGGTGTGTGTCTAGGTGTTTTCAGTCACCCAGTGTGTTTTGTATTTGGAAGAGATGTGTTGTCCCAGTGGCACCATGAGATTTCATTTATGAACGAAGTGTCTTATGCATGAAACAGTGTGTAGTGTTCAGGAGCAAGTGTGTTGCAGAAATGGAACTAAAGTGCAAAGCAGCACTGTAGTTTAAGGAATGTTACACTGTGTTTAAGGTAAAGCTCCAGGTTTTGTGACTTTGGTCTAAGCGTGTGTCTCTAGTGTTCGAGCAACGGGCAAAAACTGTAAGTTCAAAAACTAAAAGATAAATCAGTGGATTGCAAAGTTTTGAACATGCCATTCATGAAATAAGTAATAAACTCTATTTTAAATCTATTACACCCCTATATGCTATAAATCCGTTTTTTTTTTCTGGTCTATTTCCTGATAAAATGAAAGTGGTTTAAGTTATGCTCTTATTGTGAAGGATTGGAGGAAGCAGCCAAATGACATCACCTGGTTTTCAATGTTAAATTAGATTTAGGTGTTATGGTTATAGGACAATTTTTAAAGACATATTTTATTTTTTCTTACAATAATGTAACTTCTACAGCTCCTCTTTTAACACAACTTTATTGCTGATAGTCAGAAATTAAAGGTTTTGAAAAACAATGATGATTATTTGTGCCAGTTACCGTTGGTCACCCAGAAACAGGAGAAACATAATTAGATGAGGGAAACGAGCAGTCGGAGGAATGTGTTTCCTTACAGTTTGGCAGGTTTTTCTTTCCACTTCCAAGAATACAAGAATGATGTTTGTGCACAATGTGCTTTAATCTTTGCACCCAGTCACTGATTTAATTATTGGATTCATCATTTAATGACAGGAAACATGTGGAAAAGTTACAAATCCAATCTAAATGGTGTATTAATGCTGTGGTTCGACGTCTGCTGGGAGACTAAATGTTGTCTGATGTCATGGAAACAGCTTTATTTATTGTATCAGATTACTGTCATCAAGATGATCAGAGCTCCAGACTAGTGTGGCCGGGGGCCACATCGGGCCCTTGGAGTGATTTTAGATGACAACACAGGTGAGTTTAACATTTGAAGAATGGAAGAATTTGATCTCCAGCAGGCTGTTGATGGAAATGGATACTAACATTTATAGGTTCTAATTTTTACTGACATGAAGACAAACAACAAAAAATGAAGATACATTTAAATCTTTTTTAAATGGCCAAAATCTGAAGTATTCACCTTTATTAGCCAGGATTATTGTTTTTAATTTCATAATAAAAGGGAGCACAATCCAGCAGCGTTCCTGAAACAAGACTGACCCAGATCTGGATCTTTGTTGCTGAAAATCAAGAACCAAATGGATGCATCAAAATCAGGGAAGTCTGAAGTGAAAGTGCAAAAAAATAACAAACATCAAGATAATTGATCTGCATCTTATGGAAGTGTATTGCATTCACCTGAAAATGATTTTAAAAAGCTCCTTTTTACTGAATTAACGAGATAATAACAGCCTTAAGTGACCTAGACCCTCCTAGACCCTTCTAGACCCTTCTAGACCCTCCTAGACCCTCTAGACCCTTCTAGACCCTCCTAGACCCTTCTAGACCCTAGAGGTCTGGTGTGCTGCTGAGTTTCAGATCTTCGTAACCCAGAAATCATAGGGGCCCTAGAAATGTAAGACCTTTGGACACTGAATTTAAGGATTATTTATCATTTTTAATTATATTTAAGGCCTTAATTATGGAAATGCACATTTACGACCTTTTAAGGCTTTTTAAGGACCCGCGGATACCCTGCCCTAATGTTGGTCTAGAACCACCACTGCACCCTGATCTAAACCATGTCACCTGCCAGGTGTCACTTACTGAGTTTTATGTTTGATTATGGAAAAAAAAAAAATCCACAATTATTTTAGGTTAAAAAACAAACTGAAGTCAGAAGTTGATGCTGGGATTTATTATTTTTGTACATCTGTTAAGACATAAAAACAGCAACAAAAGGGGTAAAAATGAAGTGCATTAATATGAAAAGTCAGTTTTGTCTTTCAAGGCCAGTTCATGAATGTCTTTATTTACATCATAAGGAACACGTGAGGAAAACACATCAAATATTTACATACAAATAAAACAAAATGAACAACTCAGTTCTGCATCAATGACCGATCCTCTGAGAGGACGGAGGCGAAGCAGAAGGAAAAGTGCATCCGTCAGCTGAAAACAAGAAAACAACGAAAGGCGTCACGACTTTAGATGCTGCGTTAGAGACAGTGCCAGTGCATAGGAAGGAAACGTTCATGTGAAATGCAATGACATCAATGAATCAGGTGTCAGCTGTTAACAAGTTAAAAAAGCTACTTCTTTAGCTTCACTGTTAGCATAGCTTCACAAAAGCTACTACGCAAACGTTAAACAGATTTTCTTCTGGCATAAAAATCTGTTTTTTTGTGAATAAATAAAATAACAGTGAAGTCCAAAATGCAGTAGGTTAGCTGGTGAAGCAGCCGATGCTACGGCTAATTTAGCCTCGCCTTCTTCTTCTTCACGTCGTTTTATTATGAGAAAGCAATTTACAGCTCCATCATTTTAGTAAACCGCCGCGTCCTACGAGCAAAACGTAGATTTAAAGCTCTAAATCCCTGCTGCAGGATTCCGGAAAGCAGCCAATCAGGTGTGAGAGATGCTTTAAAGAGACAGCAGCTACATTTGGAGAATCTAAAAGGAAAAAAAAGCTCAATAATTTCTATTTAGGTGTAAAGTTACTATGGATTAAAGTACTACTTTATCAAATACATTCTTTATGAAATGGCAGTCACACAGGACGTTTATCAGCATATTTCTGTGCTTAAGTTTAAGCTCGTTTGCTCAGAATTTGATAAATCTTTAAAATTCCATGTTGCATGTGAACAAAAGCACTGAGCTGCACAGTACCACAGGGTACCGTTGATCCTCGGCTGTTCCTGCATTCTCTTTTTGCTACACGTTGAAATAACTTGACATATTTTTAACATGCATCAGTATTTATAGAACAGAAGTCATAAAGCCCCTGGAGCTGGTCTTTATGTGATGACACCCCCCATGCATAGGTTCTGAAGCTTTAGTTTCCTAAACGCAGCAACAAAAAGCTACAACAGGTCACGTCTCCGAAGCTGTGTGAAGCACCAATGCAGTTGACACAAAACCATGCAAAAACCATCAGAACATAAAGAGGAACTGTAACGTTTATTGCTTTTCTCCCTTTAAATTCAACCCCTCTCTGGCTCGTTTGACGGTTTGACCAACTTCCACCGCATCCTTTACAAAATGTCTGAACAAGGATGACAAAAATGGCACCAACAGAACAACTTAGAGTCAGATTTTTAACAAAATATGTTGGGAATCAAGAGTCTAGACCGATTAGGAAGCTGCTGTTTAACAGATGGTTGAGCTCTACGCTACGGTGTTTAGGAGATTGGACCTGAAATCATTCTAATCTCACAATCTGCTGCTCAACAATGGCTAGCTAAAGCTAACTGTATCTTATTATAATTTTATAAATGCTATCTCTACATACTCAGACAGTCTTACAAGTTAGATTTATTAAATTCATCTGACCTGAAGCAGATTATTTCTGGACTCTGGCATGAACTTAAAGTCACACTATGTAACTTGTTTCTATTTTAAATCCTGTCCTTGATCCAGTCTGATCTAATCTGATCCAGTCTGATCTAATCTGACCCAGTCTGATCTAACAGTCTGATCCAGTCTGATCTAATCTGATCCAGTCTGATCCAGTCTGATCTAATCTGATCCAGTCTGATCTAATCTGATCCAGTCTGTTCTAATCTGATCCAGTCTGATCTAATCTGATCCAGTCTGTTCTAGTCTGATCTAATCTGATCCAGTCTGTTCTAATCTGATCCAGTCTGATCTAATCTGATCCAGTCTGTTCTAATCTGATCCAGTCTGATCTAATCTGATCCAGTCTGATCCAGTCTGATCTAATCTGATCCAGTCTGATCTAATCTGATCTAATCTGATCCAGTCTGTTCTAATCTGATCTAATCTGATCCAGTCTGATCTAATCTGATCTAATCTGATCCAGTCTGATCTAATCTGATCTAATCTGATCCAGTCTGATCTAATCTGATCCAGTCTGATCTAATCTGATCCAGTCTGATCTAATCTGATCTAATCTGACCCTTTACAGGTTAATAAAGTCCCTCAGCTCCATCTGCTGCTTGGATCCAGAATACCACGTCTGTAACTTCTGAGTCTCTGGTCCGGTGTCCTGAAGTCTCACAAAGTCACGTATCTCAGAGGGTTAGGCTAACCCAATGTGGCTAGCTGTTATGCTAGCTCCGGAGTGTTTTTAGCTCCTGATTCCTGATTTTTCCCATCTCTCCCTGCTTGAACAGCTGATTTCTTTGACTGAGTGATGAACCGCTGCAGTAGAAAGCAGTGAAGGCTGAGGAGACGTTTAACAGGGAGATTTAGGGCTTTCTGAGCAGAAACTATGCTAACGGTTTTATGACAGTGACTTAAAACAGACACTAGGGGGAGCTAAAGAACAAGCCAAAACTGCATAGTGTGCCTTTAAAGCTTCATAGAAACTTTACCCTTCATTCTAAGGACACCAACGAGATATTCTACATATTGGTTTGTCTGTTTTCTGACTACAGTATTTATGAACTTTACTTCACATAATCACTTTTGATTTATTCACAGGGTGACGACATGTCAGGTTTAGTTTAACAACAGCCTCTGTATCCTACTGAGAAACGTTTTGACAGCCAGCAGGGCTGTGAAAACGACCAAAACACTGTGACCCGAAAACCAACTCCAAAACTAACAAAGATGAAGGAAGTCCACTTGTTTAAAAAAAATAAAAAGTGGCATAACTGAATCTGAGTGGAAAACGTTTCCACCTGGGAACCTCGTCCTGTCATAACCTCATCAGGAATAACACTAACCCTCCTTTAGGACACTCAATACAACATCTGAAACCAAAATAACACTCAAAGAGTTAAATGTCAAAACTCTAATCATTAAATATACAAATAAATTAGAAGCAACTCACTCTTTAGGGGAACATTAGAATTTGGCAACTTGATCATTTTGATCAGAACTGTTTGATGATCAGTCTAACTCGTCTAAGGGTTAAAGTTCAGGATCTAAAATAATGAAAGTGAACATTTGAACCTGGAGCATTGCTAGTCTGTAACTGGGCTGTTTTAACATCCTCAGACGTTTTGGACTTTAGACTAAAAGTTTTAAAACGTGATCTCGTAAAACGTTTAAATGACAGTCCAATCGAGGACCATGCCACTGGTTTTTATCAATAAACGAGTTAAACTAGTCAGTTTCTAGACGTAAAATCAGAGACTTTAAAGGTTTTAGTTTCACTCCAGTTTGGATGAGTACTTCTGGACCTGCAGTCATCAGAGAGACGAGTATTAAACATCAGAAGCTCCAGATGTGGGTTCATCTGCTGGAACACAGGAACCGTCTGCTTGTGTCCTGAGTCTCTTTGATCTGAATCGACAGATCTGTGAAAAGTTTAAAAACTCTGGAACAGATACGGAGCTGAATGATCAGCGAAGTCCGGAAACTCGTTTTATGTCCTTTCAAAATAAAGTTCCTAACCATTTAAAAGATCTAAAACAGTTAACGACACGTCTGGGAGCAAACATCCGTTTAGAATCCATTTCTTATAAACATTTAATTAAATTTCATAAATTAAAACATAAAATTGATGAATCTAAGAAGCAAAACAACCATTCTTTTGTCTATTTTAGATGAAATCGTCTGCATTTTTCTCTAAACTTTAGAGCTTTCGATGGCGTTTGGCAGTCATGTCGATTATAAACGAACAGCAAGACGGAGTAAAAAGCAGGATTTGTGTATAAGTACAGCGTTACTACTCAGTACCTAGTGTACTTTAGTATATATACATGAGTTTCTGTGAGAGCTGGCTCAGCCTGCAGCTGATTGGACTCCAGTGTGTTTTATATTCAGAGGACAGCCTGTACTGTATTAATATTATATTCTGGGTTTGGCAGTGAGTGTGAGGTTTCATGCATCTGTCCTCGCTCTTCATGCAGGGGTTGGTTGGCGTAGTGTTACGTGTGCTCAGTGGTCAGGCCCTCCTTCGGCGGTGCAGTTGATCGTGTTGAAGCCGGGAAGCGTGACGCGCCCGCTGACGTAGATGTCGCGGTTGGAGCCCTGGTTCATGCGCTTGATCAGGTTCTTCTCATAGAGCAGGGGGTGATACGCGCCGAGGGTGCAGGCGGCGTCGTAGAAACGCTGGTAGTAGTGGCAGAGCTCCGTCTTTCTGCGGGACGGCAGGAACTCGTACACGTGCACCACCTCGCACAGTGACATCATGAGGACGGTGCCTGGACAGGAAGTGGAGGATAAACATCTCTTATCTACCAAGATAAAAACACGCTGTCAGGTTCCTGAAACAGGAAATATAAGAGCACATTAAGCTACAGTCTGAGAATCACAAACTATTAAAGTAAATTTAAAAACGACAAATGTTCTTCCATTTATCCAAAGCGGAGTCATGGAGAAAACAGATGAGACAACCCAGAATCCTTTTCCTCAGCAAATCCTAATCAGAGCCCGATCCACCTGATCCGTGGACCTATGGTGACTTTAGGTCCGGACCGGGATCTGAGCACCCCCTGCTGAGACTACGTTCTGTCGTGACCCGTAGGTGAGGGTTGGAACACAGATGGACCAGTAGATCCAGAGCTCCGTCTGCCTCATCGCCACAGAGACGTGTTATAAGTGTGTCATCACCACCAAGTACCACAGCCCTCACTCTGGACCTGCAGGGACCTGGTCTGTAGCGGTTGTAGCCTTGTGTGATTTAGAGTGATCTTTACTTTGCGTTACACCCTGCTCCAGAAACCACCGTACAGGACGCTGCTCTGGCTCAGGGCTCCTCACGGTCTGACCCTGTCTTCTGTCATTGGTCCACACTCTCCAGAACCCTAAGGTCAAAACACCAAACCAAACACATGCAGGTAGTGGCCCTCGAGGACCAGGCCTTGATTTCGGGGTTGGAACACTCGATCAACTCTAGATCACCGTTTGGACTTTGGAACAAATAACAGCTGTTCTGCAGACCTGAGTGAGTCAGATGGGACATAAGGGACGAGTTCAGATAAGCATAAAGGAGCGCTGCTATTATAAGACTTAAGATCCAAAAACTGGTAATACGCTCCCTCTTACTGGAACCTGTTGGGAATTTGTCAGCTGTGTTCTGAACCAGCTGACGTCTAGGAGGGAGGCCAGGCTGAGTCCTGCAGTAATCCAGTTCTAAAAGCATCAATCACTGAGTCAAGAAGGGATTTTGATCAATGAGGCTTAACCCTGGACAGACAGCGTAGGGTTTAACAACTGGAGCTTCAGAAAAGCATCCACCTTTACTTCAAGGCTGATGGGCGTCTACTTCAGCTGACTCTCTTTGGTGAAGAGGAGCGGTGGATCCACTCAGACTCCCCAGATAAACGGACCTTATCAGGCCGAGCTCAGCCACCCTGTGGAGGAACTCCTTTCTGCTGCTTGGATCAGGATCATGGCTACAGGTCAGGGTTCCAACGTAGACAGACCAGTAGATTGGGAGTTTTGTCTTTTTGTCAGCTCTTCATCACTACAGCAGACTGGAGCATCGCCCTCGTTACTGTCAGTCCATCCTAAACTCCTCCACTTGAGGCTAATATTACTGCACATAAAAGGACAACATTCTGTCCCAGTTCTACCAGTAACAGACTCACTCTAAACCCAACACACACCCTTTTATTATTTGCATCACATTTAAGTTGCAGTCTGGTTTAAGAGCTGTATCCTAGTTTTGTCTGCTTCTAGTTTTTCTGCAGTTTTCAAAAGTCATCTCAAATACCGAGTATCAACATTAAACGGACTTCTACAGTTCCTGGTTCCTGTGGGGCCAGCTGAGTTCTCACACTGCCTCCAACAGCAGGACCTAATAAGAACATCTATAGATAATATTTACTACTTCAACCTGTTTCTGTTGAGCGGTTGAATTAATAACAACACATTTGTTTGTGGAGAACTTCAGTGCTCGAGGAGTTCTGACCACTAAAAGCCTGTTTTTATCTTCAGCATGCAGACCAGCAGGAAGCAGTGAGACAGCTGGAGGTTATTTTACCGAGAAGCCCGGAAGAGGGCGGGTTCTTCTGAATGGGCTCAGCCATGTTGTCCTGTATTCGCTGCCAGACCTGCCACTCAAAGCGAGGATTCAGGATGTAGAAGGGCTGCTGAGGGTGAAGCCGCCTGTACCTCTGGTACTGGGTGAAGATGGGGTAGTCGGTCCGGTTGTACCACTGCAGGAGAGACGGGGTCATGTGGAAACGTGAGTGAGGCTGATTTAGTCTGCAGAAACCATCGTCTGGGCGTCACATGAAACCACCGCTTGTGTCTCACAAAATATTCACGTTTTTAGTTGGAATCACACTTAATTGATACGTATGACACTTTTGCAAAAGGTTTCATTATTTGGCTAGGGAATATGAAGTAATTATGTCATGTTCTGTAAAATTCGAGCCACTTTGCAACTCAAGTAAACCGAGAGTCCTCCGGAACGTTTGGAGACATTTAGAAAACTCTGTCGCTAATGCTGTTAGCAGTTTGCTCCCAGCCAGAGCCTGGCTTCTAACTGCAGAGAGACGCAACATGAAAATACTCAGAATGAACCCTCAGGCTTCACTGAGGACATTTTTGTCCGTTTGGGCAGTTTTTCCATTTTCGCCATTTTAACACCGTTTGTGCAAATGGTACCAATTTTTGTAGAAAACCCGTCTCTTGACTAATTTAGAAATTCAATTTGGAGTTTTGAAAATACAGATCAAGGGAACGCTATGAAAAAAAACACCATACTCTTGAGTCTTTATACAAATAGTATGTTTATGCACCTGGCACATCTAATCTTCTTGTAGTCAGGTGATCTGGTCATTTCACTTCTGTGAAAGATCAAGTTCTGGATCAGCTCCTGCAGCCTGACGCTCCTGGAGAAAACCCACAGACTAACTGTTTTTATTTTCTACACTTTAAAGTTCAGCCAGAGAGTGAAACTGTGTTTTGTTGACCTGACAGAGGTCATGTTGACCTTCTGACTTCAATAAAAGCAGCAGAAGATCTGAAGAAATGTTCAAGAGTTTCTCACCTGGGCCACTAATGGAGAAATGACTGATTTTGGTGGTGAACAGTAAAAATGACAAACATGACCACTTTTATACAAAAAGAAACCCTAATATCACAGAATGCATGATTATTTTTTGCAGAGGCAACGGGATCAAAAACTGTGGTTTGCATTGAAGTCAATGGGACGTTTTTGTCCTGGAGAGACACAAGAGGGAGGGAAGTTTTAAATCTGTTGCTACACAAAAACTAATAAAGCATAACATTTAATATTTTATCACATTCTTGATATATCCAAGGCTGATTTAGAAAAATAAATTTCAGTCACCCAGAATATGTTTTATGTAAAATATCTCCTCTTTTGTCTGCTTTTTTCATGAAAAAATGAGCATCACACAATCAAGCTGGCATATAAAGGGTTAAAATTTAGATAATTATTCAATATTTGATTGTTTTGATCAGAACTGAAGTTGTTCACAAGATTTAAGCCCAAAAAGCAGAAAAAATATTCATCTAGATCATTCTTAAAGTGGTTTTATAAGTAGACATTTTTGTCCGTAAGAGGGTAGTCAATTTTAAATCTGTCGCTATGCAAAAACTATAAAAGCAAAAAATTCAAAATTTTAGATATGTCATGACATAACCATGACTGATTTGTAATAAATGCCCCAGGCACAAAAAATTATTTTCTTAGAAAATAACTCATGTTTTGTGTTTTTTTCATAAATTACATCGATGACTTTGAGTAATCAAACTGGCATTTCAAGGGTTAAAATCCTCAAAACGATAGAAGTTTTTATATGTTTGAGCAGGGCTGAAGATGTTTAACAGATCTATGAAAAAAAAGCAAAAACAAATATGAATGTATACATTTTTATAGCCACTTTTACGTGTGGACGTTTTTGTCCACTAAAGACTGAAGAGTATAGTAAACTAGAATGAAGCCTGAGGGTTAAAGAGATCAATCTGAACATTTCCAAAGTTTTTTTTAAGAATCAACAAATAATAAAACCACTCAAAGTAAACCAAAAGCAGGTTCCTCCTGTCATTCGTTCAAGATCAAATTAGAGCAGCGCTTAAAGACAAAAAGAGCAAAAAACCAGCTGAGTAGCTTCTGTGGGATGAATTTATGATGATGATGATGAACTTCACCTGAGAGAGGTCAGAGGAAAAAGGGGCGGGGTCCCATGCCACCAGAACGCCTGAGCTGTACAAAGAACTGGACAAGAAGCGATGGTCATCGGACGCCATCACCTGGAGAGCAGAGAGACTCTTATTGGTCGTAATGTTAACTGGATGCAGCAGCTCGACATGTAGAAGTCCCCACTGAGACGAAGCATTTCACCAGGAATTCAGAGCATCCACTGATTATTCAGAGAGTCTTATTTAATCAAATATCATAATGAAATATAATGATCATTTTTATTTTGTTGTAGCCGTTAATGCATTTGATGTCAATTAGCTGTGACGGCCATGTTGAAAGATGTCGACTCTAAAACCGAATCAGTTACAGATCCAACATTTACTCTCCAGAGACCAGACTGAGGTCCAGAGACCAGGCTGAGGTCCAGAGACCAGGCTGAGGTCCTGAGACCAGACTGAGGTCCTGAGACCAGACTGAGGTCCAGAGACCAGGCTGAGGTCCAGAGACCAGACTGAGGTCCAGAGACCAGGCTGAGGTCATGAGACCAGACTGAGGTCCAGAGACCAGACTGAGGTCCAGAGACCAGGCTGAGGTCCAGAGACCAGACTGAGGTCCTGAGACCAGGCTGAGGTCCAGAGACCAGACTGAGGTCCAGAGACCAGGCTGAGGTCATGAGACCAGGCTGAGGTCCTGAGACCAGACTGAGGTCCTGAGACCAGACTGAGGTCCAGAGACCAGGCTGAGGTCCAGAGACCAGACTGAGGTCCAGAGACCAGGCTGAGGTCATGAGACCAGGCTGAGGTCCAGAGACCAGACTGAGGTCCAGAGACCAGACTGAGGTCCAGAGACCAGACTGAGGTCCAGAGACCAGGCTGAGGTCCAGAGACCAGGCTGAGGTCATGAGACCAGGCTGAGGTCCAGAGACCAGACTGAGGTCCAGAGACCAGACTGAGGTCCAGAGACCAGGCTGAGGTCCAGAGACCAGACTGAGGTCATGAGACCAGACTGAGGTCCAGAGACCATACTGAGGTCCTGAGACCAGACTGAGGTCCAGAGACCAGACTGAGGTCCTGAGACCAGACTGAGGTCCTGAGACCAGACTGAGGTCGGTCCAGAGACCAGACTGAGGTCCAGAGACCAGACTGAGGTCATGAGACCAGACTGAGGTCGGTCCAGAGACCAGACTGAGGTCCAGAGACCAGACTGAGGTCCTGAGACCAGACTGAGGTCGGTCCAGAGACCAGACTGAGGTCCAGAGACCAGACTGAGGTCCAGAGACCAGGCTCAGGTCCAGAGACCAGACTGAGGTCCTGAGACCAGGCTGAGGTCCAGAGACCAGACTGAGGTCCAGAGACCAGACTGAGGTCCTGAGACCAGACTGAGGTCGGTCCAGAGACCAGACTGAGGTCGGTCCAGAGACCAGACTGAGGTCCAGAGACCAGACTGAGGTCATGAGACCAGACTGAGGTCGGTCCAGAGACCAGACTGAGGTCGGTCCAGAGACCAGACTGAGGTCCAGAGGTGACAGCCTGCACAGAGCCTTTAAACATTTAAATCTCTTTTAAAGACTTTTTTTCTCACTGGCATTAAACACTGGATAAGTGTGACTCCTGCACCAACTTTTATTATTTTGAACATTGAATGTTTTTATATCTTTCTGTTTTTAAACTTTATTTACAATGTTCAGCGCTTTGGTCGACACTTTGTTTTTAAAGTGCTCTATAAATAAAGTTTGAGTCAACAGAAGATTCGTAATCACAAAATCTAATTCAGGCACTGTCAAGCTAACTGTTATAGATTTATATTGATGCTGACTTGCATCCATACACGGACAGTATTTACTGAAACAATTCATTCACTTTGTCTCTTTAAAGAAAAATGTCATTTTGCTGGAACCAATTTCAGACCGTTTCCAGCATTTTAAAACAAAACCACAGTTCATGAACACATTTTCAAGGATTTCAAGCTCCTGTAAGACTCTGATGTATTAGTGACGTCCATCCTGCTGTTCCTTCATGTTCTTTGTGTTTACCTGGGAGTTGATGAGGCGGATTGTCGTTTTAGACCCAACATCTTTCTCAAAGCCGCCAGTGGGTGCAGCATTAAATCGCAGCACTGCATCATGGGAGTCTGCAGTTTAAAAATAAAAGAATGCAAGACAGAAATATGTACAGAATCAGGATGCATTAGGAGACGTTTGATTTTTATTTGGAACAAACTCAGTAACTGAACCAGAAACAGTCTGAATGAAGGAGCTTGATTTGACTAAAATTAGAAGAGTCACTTTGCTTCAGGTCCCTTTGGAGCGTCTCAGAATCCAGTTTGTGTCCCTGTTCTGAACAAGTGGACCAGACTAAACGTTTGACTTTCAGGTTGTCTACAATCAGACATCAGATTTATCAGGTAACTCTCACCTATCTCTTTACCCAGTCCAGAGTTGCGGAGCGACCCAGCTGACGACACCACGGCGCAGCTCTTGTATGGCCCAAAGTCAGAGGTCAACTGTTTGGATGGCAGCTGATTGGCCCAGGGCAACACAGCAAAGGGCTGGAGGTCAGAGGTCAAAGTTGTGACTTCTACTTTGTCTTTAAATTGGCAGAGAAGCTCAGGACCGCTCAGCTTGGGCCTGCCAGAGACGCCACCGGGACCCGACACCGTCACTCCATATTTATTCATCGCCTGGGAGGAAGAGCACAGAAATCAAACCTGTACGGCGAAACGAGAGATGAATTCTACGAACCAACCCTCACCTGGTAGTTCTGCACCACCTTCCTCAGTCTGCTCCCCAGCATGCTGCTGGACATCTCCTCATTCCACACCTCTCCCAAAATCCCGTGAGGCCCGAAAAACTCAGAGTCCCCCGCTTTACCGCTCAGCTCCCCCTTCCGCCGACCACCAAACAGGGTTTCCAGCGCTCGCGTGAAAGGGCGTGGCAAGAGGTGAGAGAAAAACCCAGAGGGCTCCTTCACTCGTGGTCGCTTCGGAGGAGAGTCCAGGTCCTCGTTGGTGTGGTTCTGTGAGGAGAGGACGGGGATCGGGCGGTGGGGGTCACCCGGAATGACGCCCGGGAGCTTCTGAGGGTCGACGTACATGGACTTGGCTCCTCCTCGAATCACCTGAGTGACGAACAGAAACTCTAGTGAGATCACCTGCTTTAACATCAGGGACAGTGACGGACAGCTACAGACCTTGATGACCGAGTGTGCACGAGGCTGAGCTCGGGTTCGTGCTCGCACGCCAAAGATGGCGTCGGTGACGGGAACGCTGTTTTCGGCACAGATAGCGTAGAGCAGAGCCATCGAGATGCAGAAGAAGGCCATGCAGATGGC
>SSNR01000554.1:179528-232267 GCA_006937965.1 Callopanchax toddi
TCTTGATTCAGGTTAAAACATAATCCAAGAGTCACTGTATTCCAAGTTATTGGGAAAGAAATGGATTATTGTTGTGATGGTCAACAGAGGTCAGAGGTTATAGCGTATTTGATGATGCTACAATACTAAAAAGTAGAAATCAGTCTTTAACAGTTAGACTTAAATGAACATGATTTACTTTAAAACTCAGTAAAATCAAAGTTCAAAAACAAACAAATCAGGTGAATAAAATGAAAAGAAACTCACACACTGGATCACTGAGGAGCAAACACACGTTGTCACAAAGACCATCCTCTACAAAGTATCAGGAATAATAAAGACCAACAGGAAGGGAAGACAGCAGAGACTTTCAAAATAAAAGAGAAAACGACAACACCATAAAAACAGGATCTCAGTTCATTTCAGTAGCAAGTTTGTTTTTAGATGCTGAACAAAAAAATCACATTAAATCTTTTTATTGTCACCTTATATTGAAATGATTGGCATAAATATCCTTCATATGTTCAGAGATGATATAAAATCCTGCAAAGCGAAGCCAAACGAATGATCAGATAAGATGTTCAAAGAGAAGTGAGGGCACTGTCACTGCCCCGGGTGGAAATCAGAAGAGAGAGCAGAGAGGAGGAGGAGGAGGAGGAAGACTTGATACACAAACAGAGAGGCCTGCAGAAAGAGGTTTCTCTTTATTTCCTGATGGATCTGCATCATCAGTCACCCTTAAAAAGTCACAGTTTGTTAGAATTTACACCACATGATCCGGTAATAAATGCAAATCGTTTCAAAAGTGTCATAGTTACCATTTCTGTTTGACTCCTTTTAAAAAATGAGAATATCTTCTTGTTTTAACTTCAGTGAGACAGAGTTGAATCTAAGTGAACAAATAAAAACAAAACTCTGAAGCTTCTGCTTTTTATCTGATTCAATAAGCAGAACCAGCAGGGTATTTTTAGATAACGCCTCACCCCTCGCAGTCCAAGCTGTGCTTTCTTTTTAAGGCACTCAACTGTTGAAATCAAACTTCTTTCTCTCCCTTTATCATCTCAGGTCTAGCAGGAAGGAACCCACCACCGTTCTGACGTCACCTTCACAACGCTCAGCCAGCACGCTGTACACACATCCATTTAAAGTTCATTAATGTTCTCAGTAGTCTCTTTAAGCTGAGTGCATTTCATAGGTGAGTGTAACAGTTTTATGACAACAGGGAATAAAACACTTCTGTAAATGGACTTCAACCCCAAGAAAACTAAACCCGTTTGAGCGCAGAAAGAGGAAAAACCAGGGTGAACGTTAGCACGGCGTTTCAACGGCTGCTGTTTTACACTTGCCCATATCGTTGGGGCTGGGGTGGGGGGGGTTTGGGTTCCAGCCAACAGGAGGGGTGAGAGTTCCGACCCCATGTTCGTGTAAGATATCTAGCTATACCTAGCATGTTTGCAGATTCGTCTCGTCTCGTCTTCTTCCGCTTATCCGGGTCCGGGTCACGGGGGCAGCATCCCAATTAGGGAGCTCCAGACGGTCTTCTCCCCAGCCACTTCTACCAGCTCCTCCGGCAGGACCCCAAGGCGCTCCAGGGCCAAACCAGAGATATATTTTCTCCAGCGTGTCCTGGGTCGACCCAGGGGCCTCCTGCCGGCAGGACATGCCTGAAACACCTCCCTGGGGAGGCGTCCAGGGGGCATCCTAACAAGATGCCTGAACCACCTCAACTGGCTCCTTTCGACATGGAGGAGCAGCGGTTCTACTCCGAGTCTCTCCCGGATGTCCGAGCTCCTCACCCTATCCCTAAGGCTGAGCCCGGACACCCTGCGGAGAAAACTCATTTCGGCCGCTTGTATCCGCGATCTCGTTCTTTCGGTCATTACCCAAAGCTCATGACCATAGGTGAGGATTGGGAGGTAGATCGACCGGTAAATCGAGAGCCTTGCTTTCCGGCTCAGCTCCTTCTTCACCACAACAGACCGGTTCAGCGTCCATCACTGCAGACGCTGCCCCAATCCGCCTGTCCATCTCCCGCTCCCTCCTTCCCTCACTCGTGAACAAGACCCCGAGATACTTGAACTCCTCCACTTGAGGCAGGACCTCTCTCCCGACCTGGAGTTGGCAAGCCACCCTTTTCCGACCAAGAACCATGGCCTCAGACTTGGAGGTGCTGATCCTCATCCCAGCCGCTTCACACTCGGCTGTGAACCTCCCCAGCAAGAGCTGTAGGTCAGAGCCTGATGAAGCTAGGAGGACCACATCATCTGCAAAAAGCAGAGACGAGATTCTCCTGTCACCAAACTCAACACCCTCCACACCACGGCTGCCCCTAGAAATCCTGTCCATAAAGGTTATGAACAGGACCGGTGACAAAGGGCAGCCCTGGAGGAGTCCAACCCTCACTGGGAACAGGTCCGACTTACTGCCGGCTATGAGGACCAGACTCACACTCCTCTGGTACAGGGACTGAATGGCCCTTAACAAAAGACCATCCACCCCGTACTCCTGGAGCGCCCCCCACAGGGTGTCCCTGGGGACACGGTCATAAGCCTTCTCCAAATCCACTAAACACATGTGGACTGGTTGGACAAACTCCCATGACCCCTCCATCACCCTAGCGAGGGTAAAGAGCTGGTCCACAGTTCAAGGACCAGGACCAAAACCACATTGCTCCTCTTCTATCTGAGGTTCAACCATCGACCGGACCCTCCTCTCCAGGACCCTGGAGTAGACCTTCCCAGGGAGGCTGAGGAGTGTGATCCCCCTATAGTTGGAACACACCCTCTGGTCCCCCTTCTTAAAAATGGAACCACCACCCCGGTCTGCCACTCCACAGGAACTGCCCCCGATGACCACGCAATGTTGCAGAGACGTGTCAGCCACGACAGTCCTACAACATCCATCGCCTTGAGATACCCAGGTCGGATCTCATCCACCCCCGGGGCTCCGCCGCTGTGTAGTTTTTTGACTACCTCAGCGACTTCTGCCCCAGAGATTGGACAGTCCGTCCCCAGGTCTCCCAGCTCTGGTTCCTCATAGGAATGCGTTTCGCTGGGATTGAGGAGCTCCTCAAAGTATTCCTTCCACCGCTTGTTTGCAGATTACAGAATGTAATTTTAATGAGCATAAACTCACAAAAAGAGACATTTCCCCACCCACTGACCTCGTGGCAACATGTAAACATTCTGAACAGCAAGAAGACGAACTACAAAACCAACAGACCAGAGAGAAAACAACTAAACAAGATCACAACTCTAAAAGGTTTCTTTAAAACGTTTAAGGACTGCAGACTGTTTAGACAAGAGGTCTCAAGTAGAACGAATGGTTGAATGGCTCTGCAGAAACCTGCTGATCGCCCAAATCAGGTGAGCAGAGTGAGAAACAACATGTAGGACAGTAAGAGACAGAGACCCTGGAAATGAAACCTTCTAGTTACATCCTCCTGAGACCAGAGGGTGAACTATTTATTCCCCTGGTTACTTTAGATCAGCAGGAACTCATAAAACAAGCAATGTTTCTGAAACTTTAGTAGTTCAGATTTAAATTTGTTTAAGTAGCATTTTTACTTAAATAATAAATAAATAATAAACACAGGTTTAACCCTCAAAGCGTCCTTATTTTGGGACAATGGCGTTTTCTAGTCTTTGGGGGTCAATTGACCCCCAAAGAGAGCATGAGGGTAAAGTTGAACAGGATGAAACAGTGCAGGGTCCCAGGAGGACAGGGCTCTAGCGTAAGATCCCTGTGACAGCCCAGGGTGTACCATGAAAACAGGCGAATGGATCAATGGACGTCTCANCAGACTGAGGTCCTGAGACCAGACTGAGGTCCAGAGACCAGACTGTGGTCCTGAGACCAGACTGAGGTCGGTCCAGAGACCAGACTGAGGTCCAGAGACCAGACTGAGGTCATGAGACTAGACTGAGGTCGGTCCAGAGACCAGACTGAGGTCGGTCCAGAGACCAGACTGAGGTCCAGAGACCAGACTGAGGTCCTGAGACCATACTGAGGTCGGTCCAGAGACCAGGCTGAGGTCCTGAGACCAGACTGAGGTCGGTCCAGAGACCAGGCTGAGGTCCTGAGACCAGACTGAGGTCGGTCCAGAGACCAGGCTGAGGTCCAGAGGTGACAGCCTGCACAGAGCCTTTAAACATTTAAATCTCTTTTAAAGACTTTTTTTCTCACTGGCATTAAACACTGGATAAGTGTGACTCCTGCACCAACTTTTATTATTTTGAACATTGAATGTTTTTATATCTTTCTGTTTTTAAACTTTATTTACAATGTTCAGCGCTTTGGTCGACACTTTGTTTTTAAAGTGCTCTATAAATAAAGTTTGAGTCAACAGAAGATTCGTAATCACAAAATCTAATTCAGGCACTGTCAAGCTAACTGTTATAGATTTATATTGATGCTGACTTGCATCCATACACGGACAGTATTTACTGAAACAATTCATTCACTTTGTCTCTTTAAAGAAAAATGTCATTTTGCTGGAACCAATTTCAGACCGTTTCCAGCATTTTAAAACAAAACCACAGTTCATGAACACATTTTCAAGGATTTCAAGCTCCTGTAAGACTCTGATGTATTAGTGACGTCCATCCTGCTGTTCCTTCATGTTCTTTGTGTTTACCTGGGAGTTGATGAGGCGGATTGTCGTTTTAGACCCAACATCTTTCTCAAAGCCGCCAGTGGGTGCAGCATTAAATCGCAGCACTGCATCATGGGAGTCTGCAGTTTAAAAATAAAAGAATGCAAGACAGAAATATGTACAGAATCAGGATGCATTAGGAGACGTTTGATTTTTATTTGGAACAAACTCAGTAACTGAACCAGAAACAGTCTGAATGAAGGAGCTTGATTTGACTAAAATTAGAAGAGTCACTTTGCTTCAGGTCCCTTTGGAGCGTCTCAGAATCCAGTTTGTGTCCCTGTTCTGAACAAGTGGACCAGACTAAACGTTTGACTTTCAGGTTGTCTACAATCAGACATCAGATTTATCAGGTAACTCTCACCTATCTCTTTACCCAGTCCAGAGTTGCGGAGCGACCCAGCTGACGACACCACGGCGCAGCTCTTGTATGGCCCAAAGTCAGAGGTCAACTGTTTGGATGGCAGCTGATTGGCCCAGGGCAACACAGCAAAGGGCTGGAGGTCAGAGGTCAAAGTTGTGACTTCTACTTTGTCTTTAAATTGGCAGAGAAGCTCAGGACCGCTCAGCTTGGGCCTGCCAGAGACGCCACCGGGACCCGACACCGTCACTCCATATTTATTCATCGCCTGGGAGGAAGAGCACAGAAATCAAACCTGTACGGCGAAACGAGAGATGAATTCTACGAACCAACCCTCACCTGGTAGTTCTGCACCACCTTCCTCAGTCTGCTCCCCAGCATGCTGCTGGACATCTCCTCATTCCACACCTCTCCCAAAATCCCGTGAGGCCCGAAAAACTCAGAGTCCCCCGCTTTACCGCTCAGCTCCCCCTTCCGCCGACCACCAAACAGGGTTTCCAGCGCTCGCGTGAAAGGGCGTGGCAAGAGGTGAGAGAAAAACCCAGAGGGCTCCTTCACTCGTGGTCGCTTCGGAGGAGAGTCCAGGTCCTCGTTGGTGTGGTTCTGTGAGGAGAGGACGGGGATCGGGCGGTGGGGGTCACCCGGAATGACGCCCGGGAGCTTCTGAGGGTCGACGTACATGGACTTGGCTCCTCCTCGAATCACCTGAGTGACGAACAGAAACTCTAGTGAGATCACCTGCTTTAACATCAGGGACAGTGACGGACAGCTACAGACCTTGATGACCGAGTGTGCACGAGGCTGAGCTCGGGTTCGTGCTCGCACGCCAAAGATGGCGTCGGTGACGGGAACGCTGTTTTCGGCACAGATAGCGTAGAGCAGAGCCATCGAGATGCAGAAGAAGGCCATGCAGATGGCTCCGCGGCGAGCGCGACGCCTCAGACGCCACAGCAGGCTGACTCTGTCCATCGCTGCCCCGGGGATCTGAGGACCAAAGAGACGGGGCGGTCAAAACCTCAGGAGACAACGTTAAAAAAACTAATGGATCACTGAAAGATACCACCGCAAAGCATTCTGGGATAGAATCCTTATTTAAAAGAAGGTCTAGTGTTTTTTCTTTATTTGCATCTGAACAACAAAAAGTCTTTATTGAAGATTATTTGATTGAATCTAAAATATTCCCAACATTCTGTTATTGTTGTGTCATTATAGTACCTGTACTTTCACTCAACTGTGAAACGAGCGGATACTTTTATTTAAACTACAACATAAAAAATAAACACATTCAAGCAAAAAACCTCAAATCAATATTATAAATAAATATAAATAATCTAATATTCAAGTTTTTCTTGGATTGGGAATTTTTACTCATTTTTTAAAAGAATATAATCTGATGGTTAAAATAAAATTTAAAAGTTTCAACATCATAAAATACAAACAAATTATTAAAAATCTGGTAAAAAAAAATTTTTTTTTTACTGAAAAAAAAAGAAAGAAAATTATTAGAAACTCTCACCCGAAAAATTCCCAAAACGGGTTCAAAACTATCAATTATGATACAATTTAGTCTATAATAAAATGTTAAAAGTACAAATATAATTTCTTAATGCAAATACAAATAAAAACAGGTTATTAATCAGTTACAAGTATCAATAAATACATATATTTGAATCAGAATACTGTAGCGTTTGGAATAACTATTAGTTATTTTAACTACACCCTCTTCAGATAAACATTAAAACTTATTTCTGGTTTATAATGAAAAGTGATAAACTGTCATTTAACCCTGATAATAGCTAATATTTATTGAAGGTATCTAGGTTCTTTGAAAGAGTACAGTGAATTGAAATACCTTATTAATAACGTGAACTGAGACCAGATAAGATTGAACAACATTTAATTTGAAAAACCTAAGAACACAGACAGATAAGACAGTTTGAAAGTTTGATGTAAACACAATTAATATTCTTAAACATGTTGAGGATGTTAAAGATGGTTAATTGTGAGTTTTAACGGACCGTAGCATATGTTTTAATGACTAGGGAAGTTAGTTAATTTAGTTAACCTAGTTGTGACTTTAAGAGTCATTTAGGACTAATTTGAGTTTGGAATGGGATTTAGTTTTGGCTTAATTTAGTTTGGAAGAATGAAGCTTTATCAAAGCAAACCTCTCGATCAGAAAGTGGTGTTCGCTCACTGAAAGGTGGACGCTCCTGGATCTGGCAGGCGTTGGTTTCTCCACGAGCTGAGGCTGGAGTCCCCAGACTCGGAGTGGTGGTCCTGGAAGGCGTGGCCGCCGAGGACCTCGCCGGACAGTCCGTGGATACGTCCCGGTCAGCAAGGGAGGCATTTCAGCAGCACGCTGAAGTCATTTCTGATCAGTCCCCGTGGTGAGGGAGAGACGAGAGGGAGAGACACAAGCAGGTGTCTCTCAAGGCCTTGTTCAAAGCTGATAAGGGTTCAGCTAAGACTCTGAAGATAGCAGCTCAGCTACATTCAGGCTGTAGCTCAGACCAAGACCGAGACTACGTTATCTTAAATTCAACCAATCAGAAGATATTAAGTGTACTAATCCAAACTGAGTTAGTGGACTGGTGGACGGCTCTGATTGGGTATAGGACTGTGAGGGAGTTTACCGACTCACATATGACTTCCGCCCGTTAAACACTCACATTATAAATGTAGAAATGCATGACATAGCAGAGAAGCATTATAACACTTTGAGTGTGAGTGTGTGGGTGACCCTGAACAGGAACAACCAGAGAATGTTCTGTAAACAAGAGATTACAGTTGGAACACCAGTCTGTGGTGTTACAGAAGAGACTTCTTTACAGAGAGTGTTTTATTAGACCAGCTAGTGTCCAGTTAAGGTCATCTGGGAGATGGACACCTGAAAGTGGACAGTAGGACACCTGTAGGGGTCTTGATTCAGGTTAAAACATAATCCAAGAGTCACTGTATTCCAAGTTATTGGGAAAGAAATGGATTATTGTTGTGATGGTCAACAGAGGTCAGAGGTTATAGCGTATTTGATGATGCTACAATACTAAAAAGTAGAAATCAGTCTTTAACAGTTAGACTTAAATGAACATGATTTACTTTAAAACTCAGTAAAATCAAAGTTCAAAAACAAACAAATCAGGTGAATAAAATGAAAAGAAACTCACACACTGGATCACTGAGGAGCAAACACACGTTGTCACAAAGACCATCCTCTACAAAGTATCAGGAATAATAAAGACCAACAGGAAGGGAAGACAGCAGAGACTTTCAAAATAAAAGAGAAAACGACAACACCATAAAAACAGGATCTCAGTTCATTTCAGTAGCAAGTTTGTTTTTAGATGCTGAACAAAAAAATCACATTAAATCTTTTTATTGTCACCTTATATTGAAATGATTGGCATAAATATCCTTCATATGTTCAGAGATGATATAAAATCCTGCAAAGCGAAGCCAAACGAATGATCAGATAAGATGTTCAAAGAGAAGTGAGGGCACTGTCACTGCCCCGGGTGGAAATCAGAAGAGAGAGCAGAGAGGAGGAGGAGGAGGAGGAAGACTTGATACACAAACAGAGAGGCCTGCAGAAAGAGGTTTCTCTTTATTTCCTGATGGATCTGCATCATCAGTCACCCTTAAAAAGTCACAGTTTGTTAGAATTTACACCACATGATCCGGTAATAAATGCAAATCGTTTCAAAAGTGTCATAGTTACCATTTCTGTTTGACTCCTTTTAAAAAATGAGAATATCTTCTTGTTTTAACTTCAGTGAGACAGAGTTGAATCTAAGTGAACAAATAAAAACAAAACTCTGAAGCTTCTGCTTTTTATCTGATTCAATAAGCAGAACCAGCAGGGTATTTTTAGATAACGCCTCACCCCTCGCAGTCCAAGCTGTGCTTTCTTTTTAAGGCACTCAACTGTTGAAATCAAACTTCTTTCTCTCCCTTTATCATCTCAGGTCTAGCAGGAAGGAACCCACCACCGTTCTGACGTCACCTTCACAACGCTCAGCCAGCACGCTGTACACACATCCATTTAAAGTTCATTAATGTTCTCAGTAGTCTCTTTAAGCTGAGTGCATTTCATAGGTGAGTGTAACAGTTTTATGACAACAGGGAATAAAACACTTCTGTAAATGGACTTCAACCCCAAGAAAACTAAACCCGTTTGAGCGCAGAAAGAGGAAAAACCAGGGTGAACGTTAGCACGGCGTTTCAACGGCTGCTGTTTTACACTTGCCCATATCGTTGGGGCTGGGGTGGGGGGGGTTTGGGTTCCAGCCAACAGGAGGGGTGAGAGTTCCGACCCCATGTTCGTGTAAGATATCTAGCTATACCTAGCATGTTTGCAGATTCGTCTCGTCTCGTCTTCTTCCGCTTATCCGGGTCCGGGTCACGGGGGCAGCATCCCAATTAGGGAGCTCCAGACGGTCTTCTCCCCAGCCACTTCTACCAGCTCCTCCGGCAGGACCCCAAGGCGCTCCAGGGCCAAACCAGAGATATATTTTCTCCAGCGTGTCCTGGGTCGACCCAGGGGCCTCCTGCCGGCAGGACATGCCTGAAACACCTCCCTGGGGAGGCGTCCAGGGGGCATCCTAACAAGATGCCTGAACCACCTCAACTGGCTCCTTTCGACATGGAGGAGCAGCGGTTCTACTCCGAGTCTCTCCCGGATGTCCGAGCTCCTCACCCTATCCCTAAGGCTGAGCCCGGACACCCTGCGGAGAAAACTCATTTCGGCCGCTTGTATCCGCGATCTCGTTCTTTCGGTCATTACCCAAAGCTCATGACCATAGGTGAGGATTGGGAGGTAGATCGACCGGTAAATCGAGAGCCTTGCTTTCCGGCTCAGCTCCTTCTTCACCACAACAGACCGGTTCAGCGTCCATCACTGCAGACGCTGCCCCAATCCGCCTGTCCATCTCCCGCTCCCTCCTTCCCTCACTCGTGAACAAGACCCCGAGATACTTGAACTCCTACTTGAGGCAGGACCTCTCTCCCGACCTGGAGTTGGCAAGCCACCCTTTTCCGACCAAGAACCATGGCCTCAGACTTGGAGGTGCTGATCCTCATCCCAGCCGCTTCACACTCGGCTGTGAACCTCCCCAGCAAGAGCTGTAGGTCAGAGCCTGATGAAGCTAGGAGGACCACATCATCTGCAAAAAGCAGAGACGAGATTCTCCTGTCACCAAACTCAACACCCTCCACACCACGGCTGCCCCTAGAAATCCTGTCCATAAAGGTTATGAACAGGACCGGTGACAAAGGGCAGCCCTGGAGGAGTCCCCCCTCACTGGGAACAGGTCCGACTTACTGCCGGCTATGAGGACCAGACTCACACTCCTCTGGTACAGGGACTGAATGGCCCTTAACAAAAGACCATCCACCCCGTACTCCTGGAGCGCCCCCCACAGGGTGTCCCTGGGGACACGGTCATAAGCCTTCTCCAAATCCACTAAACACATGTGGACTGGTTGGACAAACTCCCATGACCCCTCCATCACCCTAGCGAGGGTAAAGAGCTGGTCCACAGTTCAAGGACCAGGACCAAAACCACATTGCTCCTCTTCTATCTGAGGTTCAACCATCGACCGGACCCTCCTCTCCAGGACCCAGGAGTAGACCTTCCCAGGGAGGCTGAGGAGTGTGATCCCCCTATAGTTGGAACACACCCTCTGGTCCCCCTTCTTAAAAATGGAACCACCACCCCGGTCTGCCACTCCACAGGAACTGCCCCCGATGACCACGCAATGTTGCAGAGACGTGTCAGCCACGACAGTCCTACAACATCCATCGCCTTGAGATACCCAGGTCGGATCTCATCCACCCCCGGGGCTCCGCCGCTGTGTAGTTTTTTGACTACCTCAGCGACTTCTGCCCCAGAGATTGGACAGTCCGTCCCCAGGTCTCCCAGCTCTGGTTCCTCATAGGAATGCGTTTCGCTGGGATTGAGGAGCTCCTCAAAGTATTCCTTCCACCGCTTGTTTGCAGATTACAGAATGTAATTTTAATGAGCATAAACTCACAAAAAGAGACATTTCCCCACCCACTGACCTCGTGGCAACATGTAAACATTCTGAACAGCAAGAAGACGAACTACAAAACCAACAGACCAGAGAGAAAACAACTAAACAAGATCACAACTCTAAAAGGTTTCTTTAAAACGTTTAAGGACTGCAGACTGTTTAGACAAGAGGTCTCAAGTAGAACGAATGGTTGAATGGCTCTGCAGAAACCTGCTGATCGCCCAAATCAGGTGAGCAGAGTGAGAAACAACATGTAGGACAGTAAGAGACAGAGACCCTGGAAATGAAACCTTCTAGTTACATCCTCCTGAGACCAGAGGGTGAACTATTTATTCCCCTGGTTACTTTAGATCAGCAGGAACTCATAAAACAAGCAATGTTTCTGAAACTTTAGTAGTTCAGATTTAAATTTGTTTAAGTAGCATTTTTACTTAAATAATAAATAAATAATAAACACAGGTTTAACCCTCAAAGCGTCCTTATTTTGGGACAATGGCGTTTTCTAGTCTTTGGGGGTCAATTGACCCCCAAAGAGAGCATGAGGGTAAAGTTGAACAGGATGAAACAGTGCAGGGTCCCAGGAGGACAGGGCTCTAGCGTAAGATCCCTGTGACAGCCCAGGGTGTACCATGAAAACAGGCGAATGGATCAATGGACGTCTCAAGGTGGTTGGAGGACCCAAAGTGGCGAAAACCAGCCTTTATTCTAACTGTGACTTACAAAAGGAGCTCCAGGGAAGGTAAACAAAGATAAAAAGGAGAAACTCGATGACCAGGAAACTCCAGAAGCAGGCGTCAACACAATGAACTGGCAAATAACCTGGAAAACCGAGGAGCTTCAGTTCTTACAAGTGTAATCTGACTAGAGGAACCCCCAGTCAGTAAACAAGAATGGAGAGAATAGATATCAAGAAACAGTTCTTACAGAACAAAAGAAAACTTGATCAGGACAAAGAAAACGGAATAAAAATGGTACTATTTAACCAAGGAGTCATTGCACCAAACCAAATCACCCTGTGGACCGTGGCAGCGTAAATCTACAGTGCAGTCACTCAGGAAGCTGTCAAGATTCAGGAAATGTGCCCCCACTCACACCACCCACCCCCAAGCTACATGCAAAGTCAGTAAAAAGAGATAAATGCAGCTGTTGAAACGTTCTGCTACGTTACCAAAACCTCACTCCTCTACGAGCCGTTCAGGCATAAAGAGGCTCCAAAAGTCAAAGTTTCGTCACAGAAAAGTTAATGTTTCCTTCACCAGGTACATTTCTGAAAGCCTGATGTCAGATGTCCAACTAACAGAAAGGCCAACAGCAACCTCTCTTTTTGCCCTAAAACTTGTGCAAAATGTTATTTCAAAAGAAAACCTGAGAGTTAATGAACAAACATTTCCACAATGTGAGCCGTTTCTTCTAGCTTTTACTCCATTTGGCATTTTTCCTTGAACAGAACAAAGAACACAATGGTTTAGAGGCGATTAGCGGTGCTGGGGTGTGAACAGCATTTAAAGAGGAGAAGGAATTGACTTGTCCTTCTCGCCTGATGAACTCATTCTCTCTCAGCCTCGGCTTCTAGACGAGTTTCCTGGGTTACTCTGTTGGTTCTTGGCTGAACCGCAATGATTTATCAGTCACTCCTGGTCGTGTCTTTGACCAGGCTGAACAGTAATGAATCGTTTTCTCCTCACAATACAATCCACCCAAACCACAAGCAGCCCTCATTTATAGTCTCAGGAGATTATCGAGAAAAACTCAACAAGACGTGAACCCTGGTAAGGACCAGGGACGTGAACCCTGGTAAGGACCAGGGACGTGAACCCTGGTAAGGACCAGAGACGTGAACCCTGGTAAGGACCAGGGACGTGAACCCTGGGGTAAGGACCAGGGACGTGACTCACAGAGACAGAATTAGATTGGTGAGAGAGTTTGCAAAATGTCTCGAAGTGTTCACTGTACGACTGTCAGGGCGTTGGAATTCTCAACTTGTTCAAATAATTTGAAAGTCAAAATAATCCGAGTTATTAGGCATCTAGAGCCAGTTTGAAACGGTTTAGTTTCCAGAAGTCAATACGAGTGAGAAATGTGAACTGACTTTGGGAGGGATGGGTGACCACATTATGAATACAATTAAAATACATTTAAAACTAATTAAGACACTTGTTGATTAGGTTGCAATAAGTTTGCAATTACGTCATATGTCCCATGTGACCCGACCAAAACCAAAACCTCTCCTAAAAGTGTTGCATGAATCAGTTCTGTGCTATTCCAGTTTCCCCTTGTTTTTCACTATTTTGTGTCAGAAATGAATCCAACAGTTGCAGCCCAGTGACTTACAGGCCTGTGTGTGCATGCACACTGTATTAAGCTAGAGACCGGTTCAGGGTGTAACCCGCCCCTCCCTTATTGATTGAATTTAGAGAACATAGATGTATCTTCCTTGCAATTTCAGTGGAAGAATACCAACCAAAGATGTCTCTGTTATTCATAAACTCACGTAAATGATCTTTTTGTTGAGCGGTGGTTGTTTTTTGAACCGTTCAAGCATTAAAAGGCTCTTCAGTTCTACTAATAAACCAGTGTTGTGCCGAAACAACTTAGCAAAGAATCGTATAAAGCCAAATTCATAAAACTGCACACATAAAATGTGAATCTGCATAATGCAACACTTAGCACTAGATCAGGAACTTTAAGGAAAAAAATAGCATCGTATTTCAGTGACGGAAACAAATATAAAGTTGTATTTCAGGGTAGATGACGTTTTAGAGGAAACATTTTTACTCCTTTGTGGTTCGAATCATTTTCTTCTTTAGGTTATGAAATCAAAATTCAGTGTGTGAATGACTGTTTGTGTTATAAACACAGGCCTTTTACCATTTACCATCGAATAAGTGAAATGCCTCACTTGAGTGGTGAATTGACCATCTGCACTTCCCGCTGAGAAACTCTGATAACGTTGGAGCGATGAAAACCCAGAGGACGAAACCCAGAGGTCCCTGGAGGAAACAGCTGTTTCCACTTTGCCTAAATGAAAGGAGCTGGCTGTTTGTATCCTCTCCTTTTCTTTTTGATAATCTCTCTGATCTTTGGAGAAATGTTTGTCGGTGTCAACGTTTGCAGAATCATTTTTCTATTTCTTGTCATGGTCATGATTCTCACTCCAACATGCTGCTTCCAGGCAGCACGGAGCTGCAGTGGTTAGTCCTGACACCTCGTAGCAAGACGGTGGTGGTTTTGAATCTCAGCTGGAGGGTTTCAGTGTGGAGTTAGTGTGGATCCCTACGTTTTCTCCTGGGACTCTGGTTTCCCTCCACAGTCTAAAACATGCACCTTTTCTTTCTGTGCAAGTCTCAGCTGCAGTCCAGTTATGATGCAGCCTGAGCAGGAAGTGCTTTGTGTAGATATGCTGGAGTGCATTTCCTCTGTTCAGTATAGCTCAGCAGACAGAACTGGTGGTCGACTCTTTGACCTGAGACCTAAAAGACTTGATCTAGATATCCTGTGCTTCTTGTTTTTTGTTGCTTGACCTCTTCTGTTTTACTGATTCACCACTTTAAGTGACTAAATCTAGCTGGTTATATTTCTGACTCTATAAAACAAAAACTAACTAGTTTGCATGTTTTTCCTGTTCATGTGTAGGTTTTCTCCCACAAACCAAAAACATGCAAATTAGGTTAACTGGTGATCAGCTGAGGCCCAGAGGCTTAAGAAGAATGTAAGTTTGGGTTTTCACAAAATGAGTTTCTTCAGTTCACGGAGGAGGGCCAAGCGGGGTGCAGCAATGGCGGTTTCTGAGACAAAATCTCGGGCGTGGGAGGAGTTTGGCGAGACCATGGAGAAAGACTATCGGTCGGCTCCAAAGAGGTTCTGGCAAACCATCCGGCGCCTCAGGGGAGGAAGGCAGCAACTCGCTCACACTGTTTACAGTGGGGACGGGGAGCTGCTGACATCAACTGGGGCTATAGTCGGACGGTGGAAGGAATACTTTGAGGAGCTCCTCAATCCCACCGACACGCATTCCTATGAGGAACCAGAGCTGGGAGACCTGGGGACGGACTGTCCAATCTCTGGGCAGAAGTCGCTGAGGTAGTCAAAAAACTACACAGCGGCGGAGCCCCGGGGGTGGATGAGATCCGACCTGGGTATCTCAAGGCGATGGATGTTGTAGGTCTGTCGTGGCTGACACGTCTCTGCAACATTGTGTGGTCATCGGGGCAGTTCCTGTGGAGTGGCAGACCGGGGTGGTGGTTCCCATTTTTAAGAAGGGGGACCAGAGGGTGTGTTCCAACTATAGGGGGATCACACTCCTCATCCTCCCTGGAAAGGTCTACTCCAGGGTCCTGGAGAGGAGGGTCCGGTCGATGGTTGAACCTCAGATAGAAGAGGAGCAATGTGGTTTTGGTCCTGGTCCTGGAACTGTGGACCAGCTCTTTACCCTCGCTAGGGTGATGGAGGGGTCATGGGAGTTTGCCCAACCAGTCCACATGTGTTTAGTGGATTTGGAGAAGGCTTATGACCGTGTCCCCAGGGACACCCTGTGGGGGGCGCTCCAGGAGTACGGGGTGGATGGTCTTTTGTTAAGGGCCATTCAGTCCCTGTACCAGAGGAGTGTGAGTTTGGTCCTCATAGCCGGCAGTAAGTCGGACCTGTTCCCAGTGAGGGTTGGACTCCTCCAGGGCTGCCCTTTGTCACCGGTCCTGTTCATAACCTTTATGGACAGGATTTCTAGGAGCAGCCGTGGTGTGGAGGGGGTGGAGTTTGGTGACAGGAGAATCGCGTCTCTGCTTTTTGTGGATGATGTGGTCCTCCTAGCTTCATCAGGCTCTGACCTACAGCTCTTACTGGGGAGGTTCACAGCCGAGTGTGAAGCGGCTGGGATGAGGATCAGCACCTCCAAGTCTGAGGCCATGGTTCTTGACTGGAAAAGGGTGGATTGCCAACTCCAGGTAGGGAGAGAGATCCTGCCTCAAGTGGAGGAGTTCAAGTATCTCGGGGTCTTGTTCTCTAGTGAGGGAAGGAGGGAGATCGACAGGCGGATTGGGGCAGCGTCTGCAGTGATGGACGCTGAACCGGTCTGTTGTGGTGAAGAAGGAGCTGAGCCGGAAAGCAAGGCTCTCGATCTACATCCCAATCCTCACCTGGTCATGAGCTTTGGGTAATGACTGAAAGAACGAGATCACGGATACAAGCGGCTGAAATGAGTTTTCTCCACAGGGTGGCCGGGCTCAGCCTTAGGGATAGGGTGAGGAGCTCGGACATCCGGGAGAGACTCAGAGTAGAACCACTGCTCCTCCATGTCGAAAGGAGCCAGCTGAGGTGGTTCGGGCATCTTGTTAGGATGCCCCCTGGACGCCTCCCCAGGGAGGTGTTTCAGGCATGTCCTGCCAGCAGGAGGCCCCCGGGTCGACCCAGGACACGCTGGAGAAAATCTATCTCTGGTTTGGCCCTGGAGCGCCTTGGGATCCTGCTGGAGGAGCTGGTAGAAGTGGCTGGGAGAGGACCGTCTGGGACTCCCCAGAAACAGGTGGTTTCTAAATCTTTCCCCTGCTGACGTCAAGAAGGGAACAGACCACTCCTCTCTAGAGGACAGAGCCAATCACGAGCACCTTTGTCTACCTGACTTCTGGTCCAGATCCTGACTGATGGCAGCCCATCCTTCATCATCACTGCTTGGAGTTTGTCCACCTGTCTCTTGAGGATTGACCAGAAAGTCTCAAAGGTGTTAAGGTCTGAGGTGTTTCCTGGACATGAACCCAAAATGTAGATGTTTATGCTCCATCAAGCTGGAAAAGTTGTTGTTCACCACCAAACTGTTCTTGAATAGTTGGGAGGAGTTCCTCTCGGAGGATGTTTAGGTACCATTCTTTATTCATGGCTGTGTCCTAAGACTAAACTCTTCCCCAGACAATTCTTTTTTTGTCCCCAGAGATTACAAACAGTCAGAAAAATGACTTTTTCCACGCAGCAGTAAAATCTCTGGACCTGTAGCAGAATGTCAGTCTGTCCCTGATGGTTTTCTTGGAGAGACGTGGCATCTTTGTTGCCCTTCTTGGCACCGGGCCATCCTCCAAGTCTTCCCGTCACTGTACTGCTCTGACGCCTTCTTCACAAAGAGCAGTGACAAGGGGGCTTTTGTATTTAAGTTCATTTTCATGGCAAAAAGGAACTTCGGAGTTAATTACAATTCATCATAAAAACGGAGGCAGAAAACTTAGTAACTATAATTATTTGCACCATTCTGAAAGCTCTAGCCCGTGGCTGTGAGTGGACCTACATTGTGTGTGTGTGTGTGTGTGTGTGTGTGTGTGTGTGTGTGTGTGTGTGTGTGTGTGTGTGTGTGTCTCACGGTGATAAGCTGGTGAACTCTTCAGGGTGTAACACGCCCCTCCTGTTGGTTGTTGGAGACACCAGCTCCTCATAAACCCAAACCTTCCACCAGATGTGTGTGCTTCTACCTAGAACTTACGTTCATAGTATATCAAATCACGTGTTATTGATACACATTTGCATCATTTAAGGGTGTGCTCTATTTGGAGCAGGACTGAACATCAAATGATGGAAAAATGAAGTGAACACGGCCAGATGAAGGACTGAGTGACAGTCAGGACTGCATCAGCGTCACGCTGCAGACAGATGACGGTGTTAACCAATATCTGATTAAAGATGTAACTCTAAATCCCCTGGCATCACATCTGTGGATTTATCTCTTCAGAGGACATTACTTCCAGTCATCTTTTGCAGAGGAAATCTAAGCTCTAGCTTCAGCCTCGAACATGATTTAGGCATGAAAATCAGCTTCTATCTGGAAAAAATGAGAAAAGTCTCAACAAGGTGACTTTAGAACAGATCGTTTACCAAAGGGCCACAAGGGAGTGGTACAGGAAGTCAGCATCACTTTCATTAAATGTGCTTCAAACAAGCTCAGAAAAGTGAGACTGGTTCTAATAAACAGTCTACTGAGGTGATAGTGGACTCAAAGTGAGCAGTGACCGAGTGCCAGGACTGTGCACGATGCTGCAGTGTGTGTCTGATCTGTGTGGGTGAGCCGACAAGCTGCAGCAAAGCATCAAACCACACAGCGGCTGATTGGTCGGCTGGAGCGCGTCTTCATCTAATCCCACGGGAGAGTTCGGTGCAGCTGCCTGACAGAAATCACACACATCACCTAAAAACACCGATCGAGAAGTTTAACGAGGCTAAAAGGATCTGAAACACACGCCGCTGCTTCGCTGGTGTCCTGATTATTGATGCTCTCAAACACGACATTAAACATTAAGGACGACCCTCTGTGACCGCTCACTGATTGGACATCTGTAACCTATTTACCGAACACTTAAATAGTGTGAGGGTCTGCACATTTTATCAGTTCATTTAGTTCAGGTACAAGTCTGCTCTGGACTTTATTCCCAGACAATCCAAACACCTGACCAGGACTCCAGTTGAATCCAGTGGAGCGAACACCTCCTCAGGAGTGTCACAGACAGAGGAAGAGAAGCACAGTTTATAATGTCAACATAAGAGTTTGATGTGAATAAATCATCACTGAATATTAAAAAAACTAAATTCATGATATTTGGAAATCAAAAAGTAAATAATGTGGATTTTAATTTAAAAATTTTAAATATTGAAAGAGTTTTGAAACAAAATTCCTTGGAGTTGTCATTGATTATAACTTATCATGGAAACACCATTTGAACTTTATTAAAGGGAAAATATCTAAATCAGTGGGAATACTTTATAAAGTTAAGGATTTATTAATTTATTGTTCACTCATTCAACCGTACATGTCATACTGTATAGAAATATGGGCTCAAGCTACAAAACAAACCTAAAACTAATAAAAACTTTACAAAAAAAGGCAATCCGAGTTATAAATACGACTACTCACTACGCTCACACTGATCCATTGTTTTTAAATTCACAGCTTATGAAATTAGAGGACCTAAATTACTATAATATTATGCAATTTATGTTAAGAGCTAAGTTAGTGTCACTTCCTGACAACGTACAGAAGGTTTTCTTGATGAGGAGAGTCATTCTGATCTGAGAGGTGTCTGTAGGTTTAGGGTTCATAAAGCTAAGAGAGGTATTAAAGGAGATGTGTTTCTGTTCTGGGAGTCAAAGTTTAAAATGAGGCTAAATTAGAATTTAAAACAGCAACTTCACTTTTAGTTTTCAAAAGACTCGTCAGTAAAAATATCTTTGAAGGGTTCTAGTGTGACTTCTATGTTTATCATTCATTTATCATCACATTGAGGAGATGTAGTGTTGATTAGTCAGTGGGTTAGGCCTCTACCTGAACCTGTTCAGTCACGTATGTGCACGTGTTCATGTGTGTGTATGTGCATGTATAGATAGATACGTATGTTTGTGTTGGTATAGGTGTATATGTATGTGTATGAATATATATGCAGGAAGCTTCTGTCTAGACAAATTACTTTCATGACTGAATAAAATAAATACTACTATACTACTACTACTACTATTAATACTACTACTACTACTACTACTACTACTACTACTATTAATACTACTACTACTAATACTACTACTATTAATACTACTACTACTACTACTACTATTAATACTACTACTACTAATACTACTACTATTAATACTACTACTACTAATACTACTACTACTAATACTACTATACTACTACTACTACTACTATTAATACTACTACTACTAATACTACTACTACTAATACTACTACTACTAATACTACTACTATTAATACTACTACTACTAATACTACTATACTACTACTACTACTATTAATACTACTACTACTAATACTACTACTATTAATACTACTACTACTAATACTACTATACTACTACTACTACTATTAATACTACTACTACTAATACTACTACTATTAATACTACTACTACTAATACTACTACTACTAATACTACTACTATTAATACTACTACTACTAATACTACTACTACTACTACTTCAGACAGAACTGACAAAGCTCCTCGGATGAGCAGTGAAACATCTTCAAAGAACCACAGAAGTCCAGTTGTCTTTATTTAAACCCTTTTTGGATGAAAATGACATTTCCCCCACTGTTGCATTTGGTTCACTTCCTTTTAAAAAGTAGCACCTGCAGCCTCAAAAAGTCACACACAACGTACCTAACGACATAAACGACTAATGAATGGAAAAGTAAAGTGTAACTTTTAAAAATGAGCTACTGCTGTTGATGCTGATGCAGCAGCGTGTCACTTTGTGAACATGAGAGTAGTTTAGACAGCGAATGAGAAAACACAAAGACAGGAAGGAAAACAACAGACGAGACAAACAAACGACAGCAGAACCACGAGGCGTGGTCTGATGTGGTTATTAACGCCGCTCTGTGAACATCTGTCTGGTTTCTGGTTATTGGGGGGGGGTCTAAAAGAAGCACTGTAAGCCGAGGATTAGCTTTAGCTGATTGTTGGGTAAATCTGCTTGTTTTGGACGTGATCCAACTTTAAAACGCTGAATCAACAAGTAGCACTTTAGTGCAGCAACACTTTTAGGGAAGGAGTGAGCACCTCTACCTTCTAGATACCAGGGAAAGGTCACGAGTGTTTACCATCACTGCCATTGTCTGCAGTAACGTAGTGATGTCATCACCCTTCGTAACTGTTTCGGGAGAGCTCACATTTCTCATTCATTTAGGGTTATTACACATTTTTTACCTTAGGAAATGTAAAAAAATGGCTATTTTATTACCTATGATACTTTCAAATACTTTAGATCAGAGCAGAGGTCACTAACAGGTCTGGACCTAGAGCAGGTTCTGTCTGGACCGCGATCCAGGTCTGGACCTAGAGCAGGTTCTGTCTGGACCGCGATCCAGGTCTGGACCTAGAGCAGGTTCTGTCTGGACCGCGATCCAGGTCTGGACCTAGAGCAGGTTCTGTCTGGACCGCGATCCAGGTCTGGACCTAGAGCAGGTTCTGTCTGGACCGCGAGCTCACAACACACCCGGTATGCTCTCTCCCCTCTGAATGGGGCTGCTCCAGGCGTGGTTCAGGACTCGGTCCAGGCTGAATGTGGCGCTGAGGCATTTGCACTTTAACATTAAACTTCAGAGGAAGAATGTGTCTTTAGATGTTGGAAATATGTCAAAAGCGTTCAGATGATAGAGAAGTTTTTTTAATTTGAATTAAAAAACTGGAACGTTTGATGGGATTTAAGGTCTGTGGGACCTGGCGCCGTTCTGCACCTGCAGCTGTTTGGTAACTACCATTAGAATAGATGAAGAATAAGAAGATGTTCAACACTTATTATTATTTTATAAACTTTGTCCATAACGTTGCCAAAATGTTGGTTCATTAAACACTTTTCTTCTTGATTGTGTTGCACCTTTTGATGGATTTTTGACATTTCTCTCATATTTATTTCAAGTTTCCTTTGCCTAAAGGCAAAAACACAATCTAACAACAAATCCATTTGTATTTGGCTCAAGTTAAAGTAACATCCTGCTGATTGAAACTCCTCTAAAAGTACATCATCAGGTTGATTCATCCATTCTTTCAATATCTACAAATTCAAATGGACCTCATTTGTAAGGTCAAATCAACATACAGCACTCCTCTAAACGTACAAAGTGATGAGCAATATTCCCTCCTGCCCTGAATGTGTGGCAACAGGACGACAAACAGAAGAGCTGCGTTTACAAACGTGCGTGTATTTCTCTAGTATCGGCTTTCATTTACATCTCAACCGCCAAGAGGTTCCATCATACTGAAGGCATTCATTTCCCAGTGTTTGGCAGCGTTTCTGTTAGCAGATCACAGCTGAATCTGAGTGATTCACACAACTGGAGGGGTGTCAGTGCAACACAACAATCGTAGCGCCAACAGCAGCTGCTACTGAAGTTGTGAATCACGGATGTCTTCGCCAACGTTTACAGGTTACCTGAGATTTTACACCCAATGAAAAAGATCTGAGTTTTTTTACACAGAGGTGTGAAGCTTTTATAGTGCAAACAGAGCTGATGATGAAGAACTGAATGAAGTTACCTTGTAGCCCATGGTGTGTACAGTCAGTCACGCGTTGTTGTTGTTGCTTAGAAACAAGCTGCTGCTTTCAGGTTGATCCTCATCTCCTGTGGATGGACAGATAGAGAAAACAGGCTAGATGTTGGTTTATGTAATGGTGTTAAAGCAGGAGCAACAAAGTCATAATAAATGTATAATAACTTAGACAAAATACAAAAAGTAGGAGGACCACGTCATACGCAAAAAGCAGAGACGAGATTCTCCATAAAAAAGATAAACATAAAGCTTTTTTCATATAAAACTAGCCCATCTGCTCATGAACATTTATGCACTGTTGAGCAAGTGAACTCATAAAATCTGCCTCCCTTGAAAACTCCTGTTTTCAGTTCAAAGCTCCCTGCAAAGAGTCAGATCAGATTAGACTCACCACCACGGCTTTTCTGAAAAAACTCATCTATAAACTGCATGAAGAGCTTCAAATGAGCCGTCACTGCTCGACCTTGTGCTTTTAAAAGATACAATATCAATCTCTCCTCACACATGTTGTCCTCATTGATCTTTTCTACCTAAAACATTGGACGGACAATTCTAATGCAAGGTCATGATTTCATTTTAAAATTATAATCTTTATTCAAAGCAGAATAAACATTAGCAAGTCCATTCTTCTAGTCTAAACTAAACTAAACTAAACATCCTAAATAAAAGTTAAAATTTATATTTTAATACATTTAAAAGCTAAAATGATCATTGCTGTCTATCTGTGCTGCAAGCAACCAAAATTAAAAGGTTTAAGATCATTTAGAAACTCGTTGGGAACTTTCTGGTCAGTAACCAGATTTTACAGCTAGTTTTACCACATGAAGGGAGAAAACGGTTCCAAAAGGCCCAGAAATTCAGCTAATAGAGAAACAATAACAGAAAAGACGACATTTGACACATGCCTGGACAATTAGGCCAGTCATCCCAGTAACAGAAAAACACGGGGGTCAAATAAAACAAATATTGCATTTATGTCAACTAAAGATCGAGGTTTTATGCTGAGATTTGGTGCAACTGAGACAATCTGGTTTATTAATCACATCATTTTTTAAAGTTCTGGATGTGTGTTCAAACACAATTTGTGATTTTTATGTTTTGTCTCTAAAAACTGAATTGAAATAAGGAAACAGAAAGAAAAACAATGTAGAGAAAATGAATAAAACACCAGAAATTATTCAGAACACAGATACATACAGCAATATCTATCTATCTATCTATCTATCTATCTATCTATCTATCTATCTATCTATCTATCTATCTATCTATCTATCTATCTATCTATCTATCTATCTATCTATCTATCTATCTATCTATCTATCTATCTATCTATCTATCTATCATCATATAGTTATTGTTATTAGCTAACCTCAGGTGTTTAGCTGGGTTTTGCTGACCTGGGTTAAGTGATGTTCCGTTACGTCTCGTCGTATCTTTGTGGTTTAACGACGCAACAGGACGGAGCAGCTCGTTGTTGTTTCCGCCGCCATGTTCGCGGTGAGCCGCCGTCCCGCTGCGTGTTCGTCCCGTCCGAATCCGCCGTCGGTGTCCGGTGACATTTGGAGGAACCGGACGGGAAGCGGCGGGTCCGTCTCTAGCCGTTTTTCTGTGACAACGCACGACCTGCTGCAGGACCGGGAGACAAGCTAACGACCAGGAACATGTGGCTTCCGGTAGGATTTTCAAAATAAAAGGACTTGTCACGGCAGCATACGCAACAGAAAAAAGAGCAAGTAACGACACACAGATAATACAAAACATTATTGTTTTGAAACATGTAAGCAGTCACAATAATTCATATGTTTAATGCAACTTTAGACACAACCTTAGGAAAGACAATATTCTAATCATAATAATCATAAATATATGATTGGCTGCATACCTCCAAGAAATATATATCCTAAGGGAGTCTTTTTGATTTCTTTATTATTTTTGTTCTCTAACCCACGGCGAAAAAATGTGAAAAGTCTTCAAATTTGCAAGTGCATAAAATAGTTGGCCTGCATTTCAAAGGGAAAAGCAATCATCTAACTTCCTGTTTTATATAAATCTGTCCAACTTTATGAGTTTCTCTCTGCAGCAGCCGGTGCACGCAATATCTCTGCAGGAAAGGAGGGAGGACTGGGAGAAGCATCACTGTTTTACCTTCGTTTCAGTGATATCATCGTTGCTGGCATACCAGTCGTTATTAATGCTCTTTTCTTTTATTCAGTTTATAAAACCACGATGAATATGGTCTGTTTACTTTAAGACAAAATAAGATGAGTTGCATAGTTCCAGATGTCTAATCTCTGCACTTTGTCGTCTAAAACATATTGAATAAAACCTTATGTTGACTTTAAAATATGAGTGAATAATTACAAACTTTTGATGTAATTCTGACGTAATTTCAGACATGAATTAACAACAATTGTACCAAAAACTTTATTCCCTGACCGGGAATCGAACCCGGGCCGCGGCGGTGAGAGCGCCGAATCCTAACCACTAGACCACCAGGGATGGTTGTGTAATCCGCCGTATTGTCTTCTTTTCACAGATTGTATTCACTGTTGTAGGTGTTGTCTTCTAGTGAACTAGACCGTCAGTCTTGCCAGGCTAGGTGATGTCTTCACATGTCTAGTTTTCATTTCGACTGCAACCTTCGTCACTTTCTTTGGTACTCGTGTGGCTGACAGTGTCGCAGGCATCATGAAAACTGATTCATTTACTTCTACCACTATGTAAGTAACTTGTCCAAAACACTTAGTATTTAACAAAATCTAGCAGTAACGGTCTGTTGTTATCGGGTTGACATGTCAATTAGCAATGAGGTATTAATAATAAAATAATAAACACTCATATCGCCACCGGATTGTGGTATATACTCATATAAAGACTAAAATGTTGACTGCAGCA
Organism: Callopanchax toddi; assembly: GCA_006937965.1. Lineage (NCBI taxonomy): Eukaryota > Metazoa > Chordata > Actinopteri > Cyprinodontiformes > Nothobranchiidae > Callopanchax > Callopanchax toddi. The sequence continues at coordinate 204,483 of SSNR01000554.1, forward strand.
CGACCTCGTGGCGCAACGGTAGCGCGTCTGACTCCAGATCAGAAGGTTGCGTGTTCGAATCACGTCGGGGTCAGATATTTTGTTTTTTAATTTTACTTAATCTGGAGTTTTTGATCAGGCTTATTGTTTAAACAAAATCTATGCTATTCAGAAATAGTTTATAAAACATTTAAAAATAGCAACTATAAATATGTGTTTGATATGTTTATGTACATCATGATTAATAAAGGTTATAATTTCATATAATGTGTATGTAGATATAACTTCTGAAATATCCAGTAACTATTCTAGTGTCAGATTCAATGATTCTGCATAAAATACTATAAAATGGTTGATTTTTGTTTCAAAAACTGTATAATTTGCTAAATGAATGACATAACCCTAAATTAAATCACATAAAAGCATTAGACCATCACAATATTTCACATTTTCATTGTTCCACATATTTATTAAGCAAATAAATAAAAACAAGCTTAAAAACTGACATTCTGAAGACATACCCTTCGTGTTTAAAGCCAGATGTGTTTTTTAGCTTCCATAATAATAATAATAATAATAATAAATTTAACTTATATTGCACTTTATATTTCGCAATCTCAAAGTGCTACAGAGGAGAAAGTTAAAATAGCTGGGTCAACGTTCATAAAACCAGTTAGAAAATAAAAAGGGCGGCTACAGAATAAAACTAACAAAAAGCTTTTTAATTTTTAGCTTCCATAAAAGCAGGAGTGAGTCAACTCATCAAATAAGAGCAAAGCAGGATAAGAGGGTCAGGATAAAGAGACCTAAGTCTAATATATATTTTCAAATACAAGTAGTATTTTTAGAACACAAATAGGAGCTTTGGGTATGTCTCAGTATAAACGTATACATCAGATATTCCCTAGGATGCTGATCAATCCTCTGAACAGAATTTCTGGTTCTAGCTGGGCGACCCGGAGCGTGACCTGTGGATGCTGATTCTCTTGCGGGTGTTGTCGGTGCAGCGCTCCAGGATGAGTTCAGCACTGGGCCTCGGAGGGATAACAGGAGCCTCCTTCTTCAGCTCGCCCTCTGAGCTGGACGCAGACTGTTCAGGAATGTTATCTGCTTAACAGACACAAACACAAATCACATTGTGCCCTGCAGATTTAACGTCCAACAGATATCACACTGTGTCCTAAAGAAATACCCTGATTCTTCCTTTCCCTCAGCGGAGACATTGCCGTGTCCTTGGAGTTCCTGTTAGGCATGGCGAGGCGGTTCCCCTTCTCCTGGAAGTACCGGCGGCTGTTCCTGCGGTAGGCGTCCTGGCTGAGCCGCTTGCGGGATTTATCGTGGATGCTTTTGGCGTTTCTGATCGTGGACCTGAGAGATTTAGGGGAAACGATTGCAAACTTTTACTCAAGAATCTAAACATTTTTCCAATTCACAAACTTGACTTTTAAGTAGGTTTTAGTAGGGGATTCATTCAAAAAGTAACAAACTCTAGAAAAAAAATACAAGGATGCATTTATTTTAAACTCCATCTTCCTTCTGTTGAAAGTCATACAGAATGATGTCTGCCTTTTATTATTGAATGAATCAATAAAAAACAACCCATAACAATCAAGTTATTCACTGAAAAACACTCAAAATCATTTAGATCTAAGATTTAGTTGCATTAAGAAAAAGTTCTAAGTTTATTGAGTCTGTTTCTCCTTTTGGATCATAAATTTAATTCTTACAGAATCTGGTTCCATCCCAGAATGAAAGAGAAACGTGTGCAAAGAGAAATGAAACCACAGCCTGTGGTTAGAAGCATCGGACGGTTGAAACACTTCCTTTAATTCAAATTCAAACCAGAAAATGGAGTGTCAACAGAAGGGCTACGTGCAGAGCAGCATGTGTTGTAAAGCTACAGCAGTGGGTTCATTCTGGAACAAATGTTTGACTTTATTGATTAATAATTAGAAAATGTTATTATCTAAGAGTTAAAACCAAGCAGCAGACGGAGACGGACCTGCGTGGTGGAGGTTTCTTTCCCCGCAGGTTCGTCCTACCAGGCTCCTTTTGGCCGTCGGCCTTCTGCAGGAACATGGAGGGAAAATGACCCGTCTCCTCGCCTTTTCTAAATGAAACAAACAAAAAACAAACATTGAACCAAATGTACAAAAACCTCCAGTATAAATGGATATTTGGGTTCGCCATGATCCCACGTTTCTTTAGTTAAATCTACTAAAACACCAAAGATATTACAGTTAGACACAGAAAATGAGTTTTAGCTCCAACAAGATTCTCAAAGTATCTGAAAACGTCTCATAAAGTAGAAAAATCAGCTCTGGTGCATTTTCTGGTCTTTAATGAATTTTTCTTCTGTTTTTGCAGCTAAGACCTTCAGATACTGTTCATCACTTGGAGAGTTAAAAACTATTTGATACTGAATGATTTTAGAAGAGTTGATTATGGTCGGGTTCTCAGTCCTCTTGGACCGATTGGTTTATTTTCGTTGTGGTTCTGGTTCTGGTACCTGATGACCCACCAGCCGTCCAGCAGTTTGTGGATGACCTCCACCGTTTCTCCATGATCCAGAGAAATCTCATCCTCCTCCTCGGCCTTGTACGCCTGAATGGTGACGTGCTGCTCTCCTGCAGGGATACACGGTTCTTTATTTAAACCCACAAAGAGAGATGATGATTCAGAGGACGAGTTTCACCTTCGTAGTCAGGTTCAGGCTCCTCGACCTCCTCCGGTCCTTCCAGAGGCTCCAGATAGGAGGCAGGAACCCATCCTCGTTTGGACTCCAACTGGCAGAACCACCAACCTGAACGCAGCAGCAGCACAATCAGTAAATCTGCAAGACGAATTATAGACTGGAGTTCTTCATATTTTTTTTCACCGTTTTGATTTTTCTCCACAATTTCCACAAAATCTCCAGTGTGCAGATTGATCTCATATTTGGACGTCTTTTCAAAGTCAGCCACCACTCTGTAGGTGTCCAGGATGATGGGGCCAGAAATCTCTGCAGGACAGAAAAGTGAACAAACTCCTGCAACATCTGATCATCCATCACCTGCGAGATGAAGGGTTAGGTAACCCTACGTTTAACAAAATGACCCAGATCCTTTTGTTGTTGGACTCAATATCACACATTCTTTCTGCAATTTCCAAAAACTCAACCATTCACAAAACGTTCACATGTGTCCACTAAAAACATAAACAACTAAATATGATCCATTTCCCCTCAACGATCAGATCCATAAACACCTATAATGACTTTTGTTAAGGCTTCCGTACCAGATGCAGTTCCTCTGCTGAGCTCCCTGGACTCCACAAACGTCTCGTTTCTTTTCAGTCTGTAGAGAAAACATCCAGTTTGTAGTAGTTTTATGAGGAAAGCTGCAGATGGCCGTGTGTGATACTGACGTGTTTGGTGCAGGGGGGTTCTCGTCCTCCGGGCGGACTGTGAGGAAGTTGGACAGGTGTTTGCAGCGAGAGATGTGAGGCGGCAGGTTGACGAGCGACTGGCAGTACTCAGCCAAGGTGGTCTTCCTGTTTTCTCTCGATTTCTGGCTGTCGACCCACCGTGGAGCTGGAAACACAAAGACACCTCAGTTTCAGGTCATTTGTTGATATTTATGGATTTACTGCTGAATATTTATCATTTTAGTGCTCAAAACATCATTCCACCAATAAAAAGGTTTAAATAGGGTTAGGACCCTTATTTCACTCAGAGGGATGAAAGTTAAACAGTGAGCATCAGTTGCATCACAACCAAGGGGTTTCTGCTTCTTCTTTCCTTCACTGCAACCAGGTGTTTTGTAATGAACGTTTCACAAGGGGAATGTGGAAAGCTGTAGTTCTGTTTTCATCAAAATCGGCTCTGAGAACCTGAACAGGAACAGACAGAGTGGCACGGAAATGTGCACGTTTCTAATCCGACAGCTGGCTGCTGCTGGAAAGTCGAACGAAAATCGCTCAACTGGTGGAAAAGCCCCCAAAACGTTGTCAAATGACCCCGTCTGCACAACTTACAGTGAGCTTGTTCATGTGCAGCCATATGGTGTGTACCTATTACAGTTGATCTCAGTAGCTTTGGTTCATTTCTCACAACAGTCAGCTCAACCTTCACAACATGTCGTCATCTGTTCTCAGCCTGGAGTCAGGTTCCTGTTCACTTCATCCACTGGTCTCTGCTTTAGGACAGGAAGCCACTGAGTTCGTACAGATATCTGATCAATCATCACTTCTCACCTGCTTTTATCACGTCTGTCTAAATGAACTCTACTGAGTCGTCATTGTTCAGACAACTAATGATCCTCATCTCACTGATTGTGTCATTACACACTATTGTGTTGATCATGTTGTCAAACATTGTGTACGTCCAGTTTCTAATTCTTTGTCATGTTTCCATAAATCACTGTCCTCAGGTGACCCTGATCTTCCACTGAGTTAGAGGCTGTGTGAACCAGTGAGACCAGTCTGCTGTGGTCAGCCAGTGGTCTGCAGCACATGACAGGATGCTGGTGGAGGATCTTCCTCCCTACTCTCCATTCCTAAATCCCACTGAGGAGTTTTCCTCTTCCTGGAGGTGGAAGGTAACTGACCGGCGTCCACAGACCCAGATGACCCTGTTGATGATGCAGCGTGTGATGACATCACAGCAGAGTCCTGCAGAGGGAGGATTCAGAACTCTAGAAGATACTCTCCTCTGCATTGACAGAGCTGACATTCACTGTGATGTAGATGGAAGTCTGTGTCCAGACAGACGGAGCGTCTAGATGTCCATGACTGATCTGCAGCAGCGTCTGGTTTACAGGATCTTCAGTTTCTAAACCACTACAGTCTGGTTCACTGAGACAAAGGGAGTTTAGTCTTTGTAAATGGTTTTCTTCCAGTTGAACAATGCTGTAGTAAGTATACAGTATAAAGTAAAGTGTATTCAGTGTCTTGATCTTTCTTTTACTTCTAGTTTTCTAAAAGCCTGGTCTGTAACGCTGTCTGGACTTTACACTGGGCAGCACTTCAGAGTCAGCTGTCTCAGTGAAAACAGGACGTAACCATGTGACTGGTGTTTACACCATGCTGGAGTCAGAACGTGTCCTTCTGACAACACTGACACTTTCACTGACATAAAGACTTGACTTTGAAGAACAAATGATCCATTTTCATTGAGACTTACTTTTGCAGGTTATCTATCAAGTTGTGCAGTTTGCACTGATTGTTTTGAGAATCGTCTTAGCAGTGGAGAAAACTTTAATTCTGTTGTGAGAAATGAGCCAGAGCTACTGAGGAAAGCTATTATACCTATCACGGTAATATGCATGTATATATCAGGTATATATCAGGTACATATCAGGTATATTCAGGTATATATCAGGTATATATCAGGTATATATTCAGGTATATATCAGGTATATATTCAGGTATATATCAGGTATATATAGGTATATATCAGGTATATTCAGGTATATATCAGGTATATATCAGGTATATATCAGGTATATATCAGGTATATATCAGGTATATATCAGGTATATATCAGGTATATATCAGGTATATTCAGGTATATATCAGGTATATATCAGGTATATATCAGGTATATATCAGGTATATATCAGGTATATATCAGGTATATATCAGGTATATATCAGGTATATTCAGGTATATATCAGGTACATATCAGGTATATATCAGGTATATATCAGGTATATATCAGGTATATTCCAGGTATATATCAGGTATATATCAGGTATATATCAGGTATATATCAGGTATATATCAGGTATATATCAGGTATATATCAGGTATATATCAGGTACATATCAGGTATATTCAGGTATATATCAGGTATATCAGGTATATATCAGGTATATATCAGGTATATATTCAGGTATATATAGGTATATATCAGGTATATTCAGGTATATATCAGGTATATATCAGGTATATATCAGGTATATTCAGGTATATATTCAGGTATATATCAGGTACATATCAGGTACATATCAGGTATATATCAGGTATATATCAGGTATATATCAGGTATATATCAGGTATATATCAGGTATATATCAGGTATATATCAGGTATATATCAGGTATATATCAGGTATATTCAGGTATATATCAGGTATATATCAGGTATATATCAGGTATATATCAGGTATATTCCAGGTATATATCAGGTACATATCAGGTACATATCAGGTATATATCAGGTACATATCAGGTATATATCAGGTACATATCAGGTATATTCCAGGTATATATCAGGTACATATCAGGTACATATCAGGTACATATCAGGTACATATCAGGTATATATCAGGTATATATCAGGTACATATCAGGTACATATCAGGTATATTTCAGGTATATATCAGGTATATATCAGGTATATATCAGGTATATATCAGGTATATATCAGGTATATTCCAGGTATATATCAGGTATATATCAGGTATATATCAGGTATATATCAGGTATATATCAGGTATATATCAGGTATATTCCAGGTATATATCAGGTACATATCAGGTATATATCAGGTATATATCAGGTATATATCAGGTATATATCAGGTATATTCAGGTATATATCAGGTATATTCAGGTATATATCAGGTATATTCAGGTATATATCAGGTATATATCAGGTATATTCAGGTATATATCAGGTACGTTTTCTGACACGATGGAAAGCTGCAGCTCAGCCAGTCTTAGATCTTTAGACACCACTGACGTTAGAGCACTTCTTCCAAGATTGAACATATTTTATATTCATCAAGCTGCATGAGCAATGACGTTTATTTGTGATCAATGTATTTCTCTATTTCACCTGCAGGTGGCAGTGTTCTGTGTTTGCTGACGGGGCGATCTAAAAGATAAAAAACCGTCCAGTTCTGTCTGTTTAGAGTCTTGTTCTATTGGTTCAGCTCTGCTGCTGGGAATCTTAAGTTTAATTTCAGGAAATCTAACAAACATTTTGGACAAATGCTCAAATCAGAGAACTGGTATTCTAGAACTGACCAGTATTTAGTTTAGGCTGATCCTGCAGCAACCATAACCTGAGACTAGAGATCAAGTTTGGGTTTTAAAGGTCTGATAGTCAAGTTCTGTTTGCATTATTTTCTCTCTTCTCTGCTTGGAAATGTCTGTAGCTGTTCAGGAGAGAAACACCAGTTTCAATAAAGAAAAAAGAGAAGTCGATTCTGTCAGATGTTTGCTAATCACAGGTGCTTCCTGCAGATGATTGCAGCATGTAAAGGCTGAAGAGTTTCTTCTGAATTACACTAGATGAAGTAGAAACAAAAATCTAGATGTTTTTTTTACCTGGCAGTGAAGGAATGATTCTGTCCCTCCTCTCTATCTGCCCGGCCTCGATGGGAAACATCTCCTTCAGAGATTTCTGTGAACAAAACGTTTCAGGTCTCAGGCTGAGCAGCTGAACTGATTCAAGCAGAGCTTTAAACGGGACTAACGTGGAAGGTGTGGATCTCAGGATACGTCCTGTAGACCAGCTTCTCCGAGAGGTCGCTCCACTTCACCATCAGCATGTACATCTGCACAAATACACACAAAGATTTGAAATATACACAACAAAATGAGATCTAACCCACTAATAAACACAGATTTTCACTCAGCATTTGTAGTGTTGTCTCCTAATAGCTTTAATTATTAAGATTTTAAAGCAGATTTTGGGATTAAAAGAGTAAAAACGTCCAGTCTTACGTAATGCTGACTGGGAAAGAAGCGTTTCTCGAAACCCAGCAGCTCCACATGTCTCACGTAGATCTCCTCCATGCTGGAATCCAACTGAGGTTAGAGGCAGCAGACGGTGCTTTTATAGAGCATCATCACTTCCTCTTTACAACACTCTGGACTGAGCAGAACTTCATCACCGAGGCAAAACAGGAACACATCACAAAGCAGTGCTTTCACTTGTCAAATGGCATAAAAATAGTCATAAAAACATAAATATAAGCAGTTTATCTCACCGAGGAATGATGTGTTTAAACCAGTCTGATAACTGAAGCAGAGCATTAAATAAGAACAACTTTATAAAATAGGAATCCTGAATTTATGTGATCATTTTGTTTATGTCATTTTTAGCCTTATTTTTAACATTACTTGTATCTATTATGTAACTAAAACCTAGTGAACAGATCACGACTGATCTAATGACAGTAATCACTTCATTAGAGAAAAGCTGCTCCGCTCCCGTTTCCTCTGTCGACAGATAATCTGGAAAATTACACCTCAACTCATCCGTTTGAATCATTAACAACTTAAGTGTTTCTGGGTTTTTATTAAATAACATAGCTTTCATTGGATTTTTATTTACATGTTTAAATCAAATGTACATGTTATAACAACTTTTTAATAAAAGTCCAAATAAAAGACCAACAGTTTTTTTAAACAAATTTTAAATTAGTTATTTCTACACTGTAAATAAAAAATTGAAATTTTTACAGTAAAAACACTGGCAGCTGTGGTTGCCAGAATAATTCAGTAAAAAATACTGCTGTGACCATGTAAAAAACTTTTACTGTACAAATCTATAATTAGATGAAATAATCCAGATGAAAAGCCAAAGGAGACGGAGCCTTTCCATCTTGTGGCAAACACGTGTTGTTCAGTAAAATGTTTACGCTTCACAGGAGTTTACTGAGCTTTTCTGACAACCAGCTGCCTCACTGAAAAAAGAGAACATTGGTCTAACCTAAAAAACGGAAGCAACCAGTCACAAGTCATTTAATTAGGTTTATCCAAGTTAAACTTTTTAAGTTTACTTTGAACAATTAATTTAATTAAAATTAATTTAATTATCTTTCAAAGTTAATTAACTTTGAAAGAACTTAATTTAATTTCATGTGACGGATTACTTCAATTTTTTAAAGTTAGACCCCGCTTTCTTTTTTCAGTGCAGTTTTTTTACTGTAAAATTTACTTTTTTTACACTGTAGTTTTTTACTGTAACATTTACTTTTTTACAGTGCAGTTTTTTTACTGTAACATTTACTTTTTTACAGTGTAGTTTTTTACTGTAACATTTACTTTTTTACAGTGCAGTTTTTTACTGTAAATTTTACTTTTTTTACAGTGTAGTTTTTTACTGTAAAATTTACTTTTTTACAGTGTAGTTTTTTACTGTAAAATTTCCTTTTTTACAGTGTAGTTTTTTACTGTAAAATTTACTTTTTTACAGTGTAGTTTTTTACTGTAAAATTTCCTTTTTTACAGTGTAGTTTTTTACTGTAAAATTTACTTTTTTTACAGTGTAGTTTTTTACTGTAAAATTTACTTTTTTACAGTGTAGTTTTTTACTGTAAAATTTCCTTTTTTACAGTGTAGTTTTTTACTGTAACATTTACTTTTTTACAGTGTAGTTTTTTTACTGTAAAATTTACTTTTTTACAGTGCAGTTTTTTACTGTAAAATTTACTTTTTTACAGTGTAGTTTTTTACTGTAACATTTACTTTTTTACAGTGCAGTTTTACTGTAAATTTAACTTTTTTTACAGTGTAGGTTTTTACTGTAAAATTTACTTTTTTACAGTGTAGTTTTTTACTGTAAAATTTACCTTTTTTTACAGTGTAGTTTTTTACTGTAAAATTTCCTTTTTTACAGTGTAGTTTTTTTACTGTAAAATTTCCTTTTTTACAGTGTAGTTTTTTACTGTAAAATTTACTTTTTTACAGTGTAGTTTTCCTCTTTGCTCTAAACTGGTGCAAATAGAGAAATGCTGCTAGTGAGGGGTTTCCCCTTTACTGGTGTCTCAACCTTCAAAAAGGTCATGGAGTTGAATTTAAACCCATCAAACCTGCTTTTGGTTTCTATGATTCTTATGTGTGTGTGTGTGTGTGTGTGTGTGTGTGTGTGGGGGGGGTGTTGTGTGTCACTTTTGTGGGATTTTTAACCAACTGCGTGATTTCCAAGATTTCAGCAACCAGAAAGAGGAAGAAATAAAAAGGAAAGACAAACCAACCCACCACCTTCCTCCAGTAAAGAGACGTCGACGTGAAAATGAACAAATCTCAAACGTGACCAATTACTTTTAAAAGTAATATTTAAAGAAAGTCTGTCTTTAAAACCATATTTGGAAAAAAAAACCACATTAAAACTAAAGAAAGTGACCTTTTCTGGCTTCGTTGATTCAGACGTCCCACACAGTGAGGGAGAATATTTAGAGAAATCAGATGACTTCCTTTCATGATAACGACACCAGAGTCACGTTATCGTCAGGAGGAGCAGCTGATGAGAAATCAAATCAAACACCGTTTTGGCAGCCAAACACATAAATGACACGTTAAAGGCTGTGGTCACTCAGTTTTTCTTGAAATACCCTTTGGTCTTAGTGTCACTGTCAGACATCAGAGCATGTTTAACGTCTTAAAACAGGAGAGTTATAGAACTTTTTATCTGATACTGGTTTCCACAAGAAAGTTACTGAAAACACGTCATCCCCATTTGAAGCAGAAATATCAAGGTTTCTGATCATCTGTTTCTTTCTTGATTGGACCTCCTTTTGATTGACTTCTATTGGTGTGATGGAGGAGATCTGCCTGTGGAGCTGCTGAGGTGAAGCCCAGGTTGGTTGGACAGCAGCCTTCAGATCATCAGACTGGTGTCTCTCTTCCTCTTCCTCTCATCTTCTCTATGGGGTTCAGGTCAAGCCAGTCTGCTGGCCAATCAGAGCTCAGTTACACATCATTTAAGCAGTTTTTGGTACCTTTGGCAGTGAGGACAGAAGCCAAGTCCTGCTGAAAAATGAAGTCATCTCCTCCTGTGTCAAACGTCTCCTGAACCAGAGACAACAGAAGCATCTTAGAAGAACAACACCTGGACGGTTGCTCACTGGTCCAAAGTCCTCCTTTCAGACAAAAGTCAAATCAAGGTCCCAGAGTCTGGAGGACATGTCTCCAGTCAGTGATGATCTGGGTCCATGTCCTCTGCTGGTGTGGGTCCACTGGGTTTCTGAAGTCCATCAACGCAGGACACTCAGAGACCTTCATGCGTCCTTCAGTTCACACTCTTTATAGAGATTCTGGGTTTAAAAACTTAAAGAAAAACATTTTTCAAAACGATGTTTAAAAAGGTTTGATTTAAAGTTTTTATATTATTTTGTTTTCGAATTTTGCATCTACAATATGTTTTTGGAGAAAAATATGAATTTCTTTAAAAAAAAATCAAAAATATGAATTTGACTGGACTTTGATCAAATCAAATGAAAAAGAGGAAAATGACTATTGGTCCAATCTCAGATTGTGTTTGATTTAAATGATGATATTTTCATTTTCTTCATAAAGCAGATTTTGGTGATTGGAGGTGAAAAGAGGAAGTTAATTATCTGAGTTTAATTAGATTTAAATAATTAAAAGAACAAATCAGTTCATATATAAATAATCTAAAGCATTGTGCTTCAGTAAGGTAGCACATTGCAAACTAACTATTGTAATATAACGCAAAAAAGAAAAACAGAGAGAACTTCTAAAAAAGCATAAAGGAGAAAAAGGAAAATGTAAAACCTGGTGGAGAAAAAGGAAGACATACATGATGAAATAAATAAAATAAATGGTCAAAGAAAATTAACTTCAGAAAAGAAAACCAATCCAAAGTGAGCGTAAAGAGGACACGATGAGTTTCAGATTATGTGCATTACTGTTTGTGACCACACGGTGTCAGTATTGGACCGCTGTAGAGATAAACAGGTGGCTGCCGTTTATTATTGGGATTCTTAGAACTCATTGATAATAAAACTCCAGCAGTAAGTCCAGGATTTAAAGGAAAATTACTAAACAATCAATAAAAACAATAAAGAAACTTTTAAAAATGAAAATGTTCAATAAAGAGTCCAGCTATTTTACTAAATTATGCATGGATATATAAAAATTCCAGTAAATATTAGGAGTTCTCTCTGCAGGATTTGGCTGCATCATGATGAAAACAGATTTTAATAAAAAGCTGAAGTACGACTCACTCAGCGCCTCGTCACATCACATCAGATCAACCCGTTCTCTACAGATCTGCCTCAGACTGTCTGGACCTGGAGCAGAACACGGCGCTCAAAACAGGAAATCATGGAATCTGTGACCTCTGAACCCAAAGTGATGAATGTCATTGAGTCTCACACACACACACACACACACACTGGCAGCATGTGTGCTCTGCAGCAGCAGCAGCTGATCAATACGTTGCACTGAGGGAGGTTCACTCATCCTGAGTCTGACAGCTGCAGAGGAGACGACCTGTCCTGAGCTGGACGGCGGACTGATGATCTGACTGACAGGTTGATGGACTGAATCAGGAGGTTTCCGTCTGCCTGTGATGATCCGACTGACCAGCTGATGACCAAACAGTTTAGTAGACTCATTAAGAAGAAGTCTGAACACTTCTGTTTCTGTGTGACTGTCTGACCAGTGGACAGACGGTGTGAACCCCTCTGTTATAAAGAGGTTTATGGAATGCTAAATCATTTTTTTAACTTTCAGTCTCCACATAGCAGCTCGTTGTTTTGAATGTTGAAGCTTCTTAACAACAGGGGAAGAAAGGAGATCTCATGGTGTCCCTCAGGGCTCTGTTCTCGCTCCACTGCTCTTCTCTAGTGACAGCAGTTGAACTCTTTAGAGATATTTTGTTCATTTTGGAGGAAGAACCACCTCCGATCCCTGATTCAGGAATGTTTGATCTGTGGACTGAGATACGTTTGTGTTTTTGGGAACAGCTGATGCCTTTGGGTTTCATCTTTGTTTCCTTCCATCTTCACCTCCTTTATTTTTTTGTTTTATCATCTGTTCTTTGTCCTTTGGAAACCGAGTTCCCCTTGTGATTCCGTCTGTGTTCAACAGCTGTGTTGTCTCGACAGAGGTAAAATAAGACTTTAGCACCGACAAGGTGCTTCCCACAGCGTGTCGTACAGGTGAGGACCAAATGAAGGATGACGCTTTTCTCAGGTTCTGATTCAGCTCTTCAGTTTATTTCCTCAAAAAAAAAAAAGACTCAAATACTTTTTATCTGCTGCGGGTTGTTTTTTCATGCCTTATTTTTCTTCTTCTTTTATTTTGTATTTGTCAACATTCTTCATTTTTTAAAGCACAGACTTTCTGATCTGAAGTCACGGTCAGATACAAGGACTGAAAATGAGTTTAAAAAGTTCAAATCAAAACCCTAAATGAGCTTTAGAAAGGCTGCAGACCTAGAACAACTTTAAAAGATTACAAGGCTGCTTGGAATATGAAGACATTAGGACATTGGAAATTCAATTTCTGCACTTTCAAAGTAAACGAGGTCATGGCACGATCAGCCTTTATGGAAGGCTCTCCATGAGGCACATGTGCATTACCAGCAGAAACGGATGCTTCACCAGTTTTGTTGACTGTCAGTCAGAAGAAAAGGAAGAAGCTGCACCTCAAACAGGCTGAGATGATGGAACAACCCGAAAAACTGAGATCTGAGGAGCAACGAGACGGACAGCCAGGCGTTTTCACAGCTGGGAAGCTAAAGTGACAGTCAGAGCGAGTAGGAAGTGATGCAGCTCAAAGGCAACAACGAAAACACACGAGAGCAGCAGTCAGGCTGGGCGTGGGGAGCAGAGAGGGCCGTCGTGCACGCCAAGGGAGGCGGGAACCACCTCTGATGTTTCAGGGCCGAGGTGAGGCGTCTCACCACGGGGATCTGCCGTGGAGGTGGAGAGTTAACGCAAACATCAACGCAGCGGTCTGAGCTCCCTGGTGCAGCTCGGTGAGGAGGCTCCTCCACGTTCCAGTCATGTGTCTGCTCTGCATGGTGGCTTCACATTCAAATAGGTTTCATTTAGCTTAAAAAAACAGACAAAAATGCACTCATCAGATTTGACCAGGAACATTTCTGTAACCTCACTGAGAGGAAACGACCTGTGGACTTCCTGCCTGATGCTGCAGGAAACAGGACGTTCTCACTTCTGACTGAGATACTAAAACATTAAAAGAACAACAAGAAGAACGATGTCAGGCCTTAGAAATACGAAATCATTAAGTATTGTTAGCTGGTTTTTATTAAAAGTGACACGAACTATAAATAGTCACAGATAAAGAGAATTTATTGCAAAATAAATATAAAAAATGATATTTCTAATTATTGGGAAACACTGCAGGAGATTAAGATTTATTAACTCTCAGCATTCAATACAATCGTTTAGTTTTTGGGTGTTTTGCTGATGGATTTGATTTTTACCTGATTTTAACTTGAAGATTAAAGTTCTAACGTATTCATCTTTTTAGGTTTTTCAGTGTTTTCTTTATAGCTTTTCAGTCATTCTGTCCTTAATTTTATTTTCCTTTGTGTTTTATAACAATAACGATATTTAATTCAAAATAATTGAATGGATGAAATGTTTGGGTATAAAAGCTGCATAAAACAGGTCCAAATTAAAAGAGGATTGTATTTTTTTTGGTAAAAATCAAATGAAAATGATGATTTTTGGATACATGATGGTGTGGGCTATACGACCGGCTCTGCAAGCGTTACATCAGTGCTGCAAGCCGTTCGAGACCCCCCTCAGCTGCTTAGCAATGTAGATTTCTTAGACATCCTCGTCCTCTGGGACGGTCTGACCCAGCTAACCTCGCCTTGGGCTCCTTCCCACAAAATAAGTTCCTCTCTATGACAGGAAAAGTAGTGAAGATAGGAGATAGTGAGAGGAAGACGATCTCAGGCTCTGGTTTGGCTCCCTTTAAAAATAAATCCAGCATCTCACAGGCTTCGATTGCTGCAACAAACTGCAAACAGAGGGAGTTTCCAAAATGTCTCAAAATGTGAACAAAAGTTCTTTATTTCCTTCCATGGGTTACAAATAATAGACCCTGAGGGACTCCACTATTATGATTTATTCAGCAGAACTTTGCACTAATAACACTTACTCCAATAATGCCACCAATCACCTCAGATTCTCTACTTTTATGGATGCAACTTGTACAAAAAATATTATGAAGAGATTTACAAGTAGGGATGGGTGTCAGTATTTTGATGATATCGGCCGATATCGGCTTTAAAATGTAATATCGGTAAATATCTGTATCGGTTTTTGTAATGATGACACACATGACCTTTACACACCGTGCACATGTTATACATCAAAGTGTTCGGCTACTTCTCCTCTCTCCCAAAATGTCAAAATATAACAAATCTGATGTTTAGTTTTAGAGATATTTTTATTTATTTGGCACACCTTGCATTAAATCCCGTGTTCGTCTTTGTTTTAATCGTTTTTTAATGAGGGCTACCACGCTTATATCGGTATTGGTTTATATCGGAAATTAAGAGATAGACAATATCGGATATCGGTAAAAAAGCCAACATCGAGCATCCCTATTTACAAACAATAACATATATTTAACATCTTACTATGATCTTTTTGTGTAGCTTAAATACCTCTAAAGGATCTGCAGCGGTGTCTCTCTCGATCTGACTAAGGATTATTGCTATTTCTAAAGATCTGAGTGATGTCACAGGTGGTTATGGTCCTTTTTTAAGATAAATAACTGATAAAATGTCCCTTTAAGTAGCGTTCAAAATGCAGAAACACTGGCCTGTCCCATCCTCCTACAGTGCAGGGTTGTCCAAACTTTTCGAGACGAGTGCCAACATCTCCGAGTGTACAGTCTTTGTGGGACACAAACATTAATATTTATTTAAAAAATGCAAAAATGGTTTTATATGGATTTGATTGGTCGATTGTTTTCTTGGCTATAAATTCTAGTCCAATTATCAGCAACATGAACAGGATCTGAGTGTGTCTTTACTCAGGAGTGGATTTAGTCAGGTTTGAAGAACGGCAGGTCTGCTTTTAGTAAAGTCAGGGAGGGTTTGTGGTTCCATCTACCTGGAAAAAGAAAAAACTAAAAACCTGGTTAACAAACTTTGGATTGGACTAAAAGGTTTACATCTTTAAAAGACTTTACCTTAACTGTATTTTAGGTTTGGCCTCATGCAGGTTAATAAAAATCTGAACATAAAAATGTTAAAGCTTCTCAGATGGAGCACTAAGTTCAACCTTCGTAGAAATGCAGTTGAGGGTTGCAGGCTGCACTTTGAACATGTCTGATGTGAATGTGGTGAAAAAATTACTATCAAAGAGTCTTGATCAAGAAGAGAAGCCAGAAAGCAAGGCTCTCGATTTACCGGTCGGTCTACGTCCCAGTCCTCACCTGGTCATGAGCTTTGGGTAATGACTGAAAGAACGAGATCACGGATACAAGCGGCCGAAATGAGTTTTCTCCGCAGGGTGGCCGGGCTCAGCCTTAGGGATAGGGGGAGGAGCTCGGACATCCGGGAGAGACTCGGAGTAGAGTCGCTGCTCCTCCATGTAGAGAGGAGCCAGTTGAGGTGTTTCGAGCATCTGGTCAGGACGCCTCCCTCAGGAGGTGTTCTGGGCATGTCCTGCCGGCAGGAGGCCCCCAGGTCGACCCAGGACAAGCTGGAGGAAATACATCTTCAGTTTGGCCTGGGAACGCCTGGGCGTCCCAGCTGAGGAGCTGGTGGACTTGGCCGGGGAGAAGGTGGCCTGGGCTGCCCGACTTGGAATGCTGCCCCCGCGACCCGGACCCGGATAAGCGGAAGAAGGCGAGGCGAGGCGTCTTGATCAGATTTTAAAAATCACAGTTTTATTGAGGTTCATGCATAAGGAGAACAAACACACAGTAGATGTGCATCAGTGGATCTTTAAGTCTGCTCCAACTACAGAGTTTTACAGGTCTCCTTTAAGAAAAGCAGCCTAGAACAGAACCAGGACCTCGGAGTCCTTGGTACGGCCTGGTGACATCATCAGACCTACCCGGTCCAACTGGAATTAGGAGATGATCAGAAGCAGCATGCCTGAATTTATATGAGTAAAGTTAGTTATTAATGTACACAAAGTGTGAAAAACACACCAACAGTGAACAATTTAGAAAACTAGATTTGAAGAATCTGCTGGCAGGTGAGCAGGTAATGCTGACTTCAGCCACTAGGGGGCGCTTGTATTGGTTTGCCCTCAAATTCTGCATAAAAATTCTGTCCATGTTTTATGTGTATATGATCTACACTTGATCACTGTGCTAACAAACACTGGAAAAGAAAAAAACTTCAAGATCAGCTGTAGGAAAGCGTCTGGGGACTTTTCAGCACTGAGGTACTTCACTGAGAGATCTCAAGGTCAGATACTGGAAAAAAAACAAAAGTAGAATTTTAAAAAAGCTGTTTTTTTCATTATCAGTCCTTAAAACAGATCATTTTTTCTACAAAGAGCGAGGAGGCGATAGGGAGGAGGGGGTAGTTGATTTTTCTCTATTTTCCTCTTCTCTTTTCTCCGTATTTTTCAACAGATGTAAAAATGATTGAAATCCCAGCAGGCCTCATTACCATGGTCCTCCGGAGAGCCGGGGTAGGGCTTAAGGTCTTCAAGTAACGATTGAAACATGATTTGTATTAAAGCCAACGATCTTCCTCGCCAGAGCATCAAATTAGCGAGAACCTCTGGTGAAGAAAGGAAGAGATATCACCAAAATGTAATTGTGTGTGACGCCGCGAGCCGTGCACGGCGAGCGTTACGAGCTCAGACACAGAGCTCATGGAAAGTTTACTGACGGACAGAGCTATACGCAGCATTAAAGAACAACTGGAGTAGTTTCCTCTGAGTTGCTTCAGTTGAAGACTTCACTTGAAGCAGATGAAGAAAGGTTGTTGTCAGCTCGGTGAAGGCGCTGGAAGTCTTTGATGCTCAGGATTCGAGTCCCTCTGAGACGTCCAGTGGCGTCTGTGTTTGAATAATCAGGGCTTTGTTCTTCCTGTTTGGTACTGGGCAGGATTTAGCCTTACAAATCCCAACCTTTGCCTCAGAAATTCATTTTACACAATCTTGACTTTTATAAGCCTCCCCCTTGACAAAATGTATCCTCCGTTTTGGAAAATAGTCATCACCTTAAAATAAAGACCAGAACATTGTTATTATTCGACAAATTAAAAAAAATCAGACAAAAGAAAACTGATTAATACAAAATGTGTTTTCAAATGATGATTTTATTTATTAGTGGAAAAAATATCCAAGCTAACCTTGCTGTGTGACCCTGATGGCAACAACCGAATCCAGCGTTTGTGTGAAAGTCGCTCTATGTAGCCAGTGAGCTAATCTGACCCTTACAGGGTTAATGAAAAGCCCCATCTGCTGCTTGGACCCAGAATACCACGTCTGTAACTTCTGAGTCTCTGGTCCGGTGTCCTGAAGTCTCACAAAGTCCCGTATCTCAGAGGGTTAGGCTAACCCAATGTGGCTAGCTGTTATGCTAGCTCCGGAGTGTTTTTAGCTCATGATTCCTGATTTTTCCCATCTCTCCCTGCTTGAACAGCTGATTTCTTTGACTGAGTGATGAACCGCTCCAGTAGAAAGCAGTGAAGTTAGCAGAGACAATAAAACGGCCACTAGGGGGAGCTAAAAACAAGCCAGAACTGCATCGTATGCCTTTAATGGCCACGAGTTTCTCACATTGCCATTGGACCACTCTTAGATTTATTTTAATTCAGCCCCATTGGAGGATTTTTCAGCCTGAATGTCCTGTTCAAGGTCAAATGTCAGATATCATCTAGAGTTCATTGTTCCATCAATTACAGCAAATCATCCTAAAACAGCAAAGCAGCCCGCGACCATCACTACCACTACAATCACGTTTAACCAGCTCCTTCCAAAAAGTTCCAGTTTCATCTCATCAGTCCACTGAATATTTTCCCAAAAGTCTTTGGGATCATCAAGATATTATTCTTGATTTTTTATGTGCATTTTTCTGTTCGACCTTCATAAACGTAGGGACTCCCACACACTGTAGTCCATGGGATCTCAGTCCAGACTTTGTGATGGCCACTCATCCTTTTGTATGAATGCAGGAATCCAACCTGTTCCATTCAGTGAGAAGTCTGTTTAAATGGAGTCCAACGGACACTTCTTCAAGTGCAACCAAGTAGGACAAAGTCCAAAAGTGCATTACTGGAGACTTAAATGTAAATGTGATCTTATGCAGTGATGGGTAGATATGAAGCAGACATTTTCAGGACATTTAGATATTATATTAAAGTATTTCTGTAACAGCTGACATCTTTTTAAAATGTTCCTACCTAATTTAATTGATGCTATGAAGCTGTTTGAAGTCATTGTAAACTCCACTGAAACAATCCATTCTATATTCAGATGTTCAAGGATTTCCCGATCAATTCACATCAATAACGTTCCTTCAACGAGCCTAATGTTGCTTCGGGTTTATAGATGTTTTATTTGAGACGAGACATTTGTAGCTCAAGGGATTCTTTACACCGGCGATGGAGCAAACGGACTGAAACGAGGACCAAAGGGAAACGGGAAGAAGAACGTCTATCTGCTGCAAACTGGTAATGAAAGGACCACAGGAAGGACGCTGCAGAGGAAGAGGGAGATGAAAACTGATGCAAGAACCTTGAAGTTGAATTGATTGAACAGAGACTATAGAAGTTTGACCCTCGGTGATTCCTGCTGAGGGCAGACTTTCTCACCATCGGTTTATCCTTCTTCAGTTTTTTTATCACTTTAAATAGTCGAAGATTCTCAGTAACGCCTCGTTCTTCCCTTCATTCACCTCCATCTTTTCTCCATTTCTTAGCTTAAAACTTTTGTTTTTATTCTGCTTCTTTACATTTTTCTGTTTATTCTATAGAGTGGATTGTTTTTCTTTGCATTTACCTTTTTTGTTCTTTATCTGTCTTTTTCATGGGGTTGACCCTGAGACTATCCAACGAGTCCAGTGAGGAGGAGAAGAAGAAAAACCATTTTTTGTGTCACTTGCTCATGATTCTCCTCCTGCTCTCCTCACGTCTCCTTTCTCTCCCTGTTTGTCTGAGTGAATGAGAAGCTTTGAAGGAGTCGTATCGATTGGCCCTCTGAAAGATTCAGCCCGAGCAGCCAGACCCCCGCCGCATTGTGAACACACCTCCCACCTCCATCACGCTGGACAAATCGATAACTCCCAGCTCGGAGCAGGCCGGTTTGGTGTGGAGGGCTTCAGGAGGAGGAAAAAACAGGGGAGGAAGGAGGAGAGGGTGAGGATGGTTTCCACTACTGAAGAGGGAGGAGTGTGAGTGGAACGACCGGACCTACATCCAGAGATAAACTAAACAGGTTTCTGGAAAATAAGGTCGGATTTTACAAAATTTATTGCTGGAAGGGAAAAGACAGAGAAGAGAACAGAATTATTTAAAAAAAAATAGAAAAAATGCATCAACGACTGTAGAGGAAATAAAAAACTTCCAAAAGAAAAACTTTTTGAGACAACTTTTTAAAAGAAGCCAACTGGCACCATTCCATGGAGCATCTTCAGTCACATCGGTCTAGTACCACAGTTTGTATTTACTATTGTCATAGTACTCAGTCAGGTTGTAGTTCTTTGGTCATGCTCCTGCAGCAGCAGCACGTACAGAAGCAGATTACAGTTTTTTACTGTCGTTTACCCACTAAAATTAAAATTTCCACACAATTTTCAAACAGTTTACTCCAATGAGCAAAACACCTCCACAGGTGTGCACCACACTACACACAATGTCCGCTTCACTCTTCTTGCAAAACGTACACACAGTGATTTTTCAGATTGAACACACATTTCCTTAGTTTAGACACAGATCAGGATTGTGACATCACTTCCTGTCGTTACAAAGTCCCAGATTACCAACGACTACACTGATGAAGAACTGGATCAACATCCACCAGGTGTGGAAGCACACAGGTGGAAATGTGAAAACAGCATCCAGGTGTGTTATAATTATAAAGTATAAGATAAGATGTCCTTCCTGCTTGTCATCAACCATGGACTGACTGGTGGATTCATCACATTCTAACGGTGCTGATGAAGACACACACCGCCTGGCGTGATGAAACCTGCTGTCCTGGTCCAGTCAGGTGATGAGTACACTGTCAGAAATCAAAGTACACTGTCAGAAATCAAAGTACACTGTCAGAAATCAAAGTACACTGTCAGAAATCAAAGTACACTGTCAGAAATCAAAGTACACTGTCAGAAATCAAAGTACACTGTGTCAGAAATCAAAGTACACTGTCAGAAATCAAAGTACACTGTCAGAAATCAAAGTACACTGTCAGAAATCAAAGTACACTGTCAGAAATCAAAGTACACTGTCAGAAATCAAAGTACACTGTCAGAAATCAAAGTACACTGTCAGAAATCAAAGTACACAATTCTACCGCTTGTCCTCACTAGGGTGGTACCCTCAAAAGTACTATTTTGTACCTTTACCTGGGGGGTTGTATCCTATAAGGGGTACAAATATGTACCCTGTACAGGTTTGACTAGTAAAAAGTACAAACTACAAGGGTACACATTTGTACATCAGTTAAGGTACAAAATAGTACCTTTTGAGGGTACCATACATATTTGTACCCCTAAGGAGTACAAATATGTACCCTAAGGCCCCTTAGGATACAACCCCCTGTTAAAGGTACAACATAGTACTTTTGAGGGTACCACCCCAGTGACGACAAAAGGTACAATTCTGTACTTTCATTTCTGACAGTGTAGTTACAGTATTCTTGTTGCTTTTACAGTAGTTTTTCTTCGGAGTCATAGTATTTGTACTTCATGCAGTAATTTTTATTTGTCTACAGATTTTATTTGTTTCATTGTTGGTTGATTACTGTAACTGATTAAGGTCAGAAATACTGAAAGTATTGAAATCAATACGTGAACTATTCAGTCTGCAGCACCAGTGCTGTGCAGTGATTGGTCAGTTTATAGTTTATATTTGTCTACATTCTGTCTAGATCTCATATAGGCTGCTGTGGGTTTGTCACTTGTTTCCATCTAAATGATCCCTCACAACGATGTCTGGACTCAAATCTACCACATGATATTTCCTAAAATTAGTGTTTTGACAAATGTGTTTTATATTGATCACATCAGAGTGAAACTGGCTTCAATGGAGTCTGATCACTGAGAACTGTGTTGGTCACATGACAACTAACACCATTTTTACAAGTGTGTGTAAACGTTCTGACTGAAGTGTCATGTTGCAAACAATCACAGAATTATGCAAATTGAGTGTGGTGTTTGGATAATTGTAACAATATTTTGAAAATAAAAACCCAAGTCTTAAAATTGTGTGTAAACGATATAAAAAACTGTCATTTGAAAATGTTTAGTTGAAACAAACTAAACTCTCATGCAAAACCACTAAATACTTTTGGGAAATCAATCTCTTCAGAACTGAAAACAGCTGAAGAGCGAGTCAGACGGCGCTGGTTGGTGGATTATCACTTCATCCAGTCTTAATGAGAGCGGCTCAATTCTAAATCCCTTCAACAAATCAATACAAAGAGCTAATAAGAGCGGAGCGGTTAGCGGCTCATCCAGAGATCAGCAGACGGCGGGAGGCTGGAGATGGTGGACCGGATCTGAGCTGAGGATGGACAAACACTGAATCATGACCTGTGCATACAAAACACGTTTCACAAAATAAATACATGCACTGCTGCTGTTTAGCTCTTAATACATTTTAAAATATGGAAAAATATATTTAAAAAACACTTGATTTTATGCATGGCCCCAAGTAGATTTGAAGTCAGTCACAGAGTTTTTTTTCTTTTTCTGCAAAACAGCTTTTCTGTCTTTGTTGTCCGTCGCAGAGAGATGTGTCAACTCCCCCCAAAGCCCAGACTCTCAGGGGGAGGTGTGTGCTGAATATCACCCCCCCTCTCTATACAACACACACACACACACACACACACACACACACACACACACACACACACACACACACACACACACACACACACACACACGCCCCACTTTGGCCTGATCTATGCAAACAGTATTTGTGCATGGCAAACAGCTCTCTGCCCCTCAGGAGGAACGAGAAGACGGAGAGAAAAGACTGAGAATGAAAAGAGAAGAAGAAGAAGAGTCATCTGGTCCAAAGCTGTTCCTCAATAAGGCAGAAAACACTTATAAACAGGAAGTTACACACACACACACATCATGTAAGATTGTTTAAAAATGACATAAAATAAATGAATTTACAGCCGTTCACTGGGTTACTTCATGATGTCAGCACACCCAGGCTCCACCCTCACCTCTCACCTGGGTTATGTCTCATCCTGGTCTCGTCTCCCTGCAGGTGGAGGAAGCGTCCTGTAGACTTCCTGAGCTGAAGACGAGCTTCCCTCATGGCTCAGGTCCAGAAGGGTTCCAGGTCTCCCTCCTCTGGGCATTGAACCTCTAGTCTGACCCCTTTCTGGAGCAGGTCTTTCATACTTTTGTTAAAAGATGCTGTTAACACAAAAATCAGCAATTAGTGGCCAGAAACAGTCTGAAACCGCTGCTCCTCGTTGCCTTCCTCTGGAGGTTTTCACTGGGAGAGCATTAGGCTCCGCCCACTCTGAGCCTGTTCTGCTGGAGGTTTCTTCCTGTTTAAAAGGAGTTTTCCTTCCCACTGAAGTGATGCTTCTATCCAATCAGCTGGTTCCTGTATAACAAGACTCATTGATTAATTGGCATTTTATAATGAATCTAATTCTGGTACAACTGAATTCCATTTCCTGCGTCAGTCAGCCTGAGACTGGACCTGACTCGGTTTGGACTTGTGGACTTGTTCAGTGCTTTGAGACGATGTGTTATGAAGTGCTGAACCAGGAGGATCACCTGAGGATGTGGACGGTTCTCACCTGGACCTCTGTGACTCAGCTATGTTAAAAGTCACTCTTTATTTTTGAACTTTCTGTTTATAAAAGTCCCCACCACACTGAAATTACCCATCATCCATCAGTTTTACTGCTTCATCCTCGGCTGCAGGGAGCTGGCGCCTAACTCCAGTCTATCTGGGGAAATCTCACACATACAAACTCCACACAGAGAGACTGGGATGCAAACCCATGACCTCCTTACTGCAAGGTAACAGTGCTAACAACTGCATCGCCATGCAGCCCACTACAGTCAAAAGATGACAAATATTTTATTGCCTATTTTTAAAGCGCTATTCCAAATCATGGACTACAAAGAACTTGACAGAAGTAGATCTGGCATGGACAGAGGGGACGTGTCCCCACCGATGACACATCCAGCCCAGCGGACCAGGTCCATGTGTCCCGGGATGCATGCTGAGGTCCGTGGTGCAGAAACGCTCCGTCCCCTTGGACAGAGGTCTGCACCAAAACGCCGACGGAACCTGATCTGGGTCTAGATGTGGATCGGGCTGGACTTGTCATCAGGCGTTATCCCAGTAATGGTAACTTTGGGCCGGTCCGTACTGGGACGGGCCAGCCTGCCATTTACTTCCTGTTTCCATCCCCCGCCCGGTCCTGGTCCCCCCAATGTCAAGTTCAAATCTACGCCACTGCAGTAAGCGAGTTACACAACAAATAACTAGAAATGTTATATAAACATAAATAAAACCTCATTTTGAATTTTAAATATAAAATTGCATCTAAATATCCTCTTGAGACCTGAGCTCTTTTCTTGTGTGATAAAAAAAAATTCCTATAGGAACCCACGAACATCAAAAATTAAGCATTGCTTTTGAATATTTGGCGGTTTCAAATATAAGTTTTTTTTCTTTAAATAAATAACTTAAAAAATACTTTTAATTACAAATCTCCCTAAATAGTAAAACTGGTCTAAATGTAGCAGAATTCCTCTTTAGGACGTGTTCTGATTCACTGGATAATAATTCCAGCTATGATTAATAAATACACGTGAGAGACAGAACAAATATCTGAGTTAAAGGAGGAAAAACAGAGAGTTAAATGAAAAATTATAGACAAAATGAAGAGGAAAATAAAAGAAAGGATGCAGAAAGAGAAGGAGAGAAAACAGAAAAAAGAGAGAAAAAGTGAGGGAGACAGAAATGAAGAAATTGGCGAGGCAGAGCGGGAGCCAGCAGCGGGGTTCAGATTCTTTCAGATCAGGTTCACATAATAGGCTTCGTTAATATTCATAGTTTCCTCAGGTACAGCGAAGGTTAAATTTGACTTACTTTTCAACTCTCATTACTAAAACATGACGGCAATAAGAATATTCAAAGCGGACGGGTGACCAAAGGTTGATGAGAACTTCCCTTTCCTCTGACATTTAAACACATTACCATTTCAGGGACGCTTCCTCAAACCGCCAGAATAAATGGTCGGCTAATCACGAGTCTCAGAGCACGTCCTGACTGAATGATGATTACCCACAATCCCCCCTTCTTAAAACCCCACCCTCATTACAGGGAGGAGAGAACTCAGATATCTATCTATCTATCTATCTATCTATCTATCTATCTATCTATCTATCTATCTATCTATCTATCTATCTATCTATCTATCTATCTATCTATCTATCTATCTCAGCGTTTAGTCGTAGGATGAAAACCGATGAGTCACATTTATAAATATAAATCCATGTTCTGCTGCTATTTCTGCAAATAAAAGATGACAACAGAAGTTCAAAGGACCTGCGTCCAGCTGGTTTATGACTGTAATGCACTCAAGTCTTTCCTTCATCAGAACATAAAGTCTGCTGAAAACATGAATTAAACAGGATGGAATTGTGTTCTGAATCTGCAGCTTTCTCCTTCGTTGTTACCCCGATATCAAAAACCACAAGCAGTCAAGACTTCAGAGGCCTGTCTGTGAAGGAGAGGAAGCTGCTTTCTCAGGTGGTTCTGTGACACGACGCAGCTTTAGGTGAACAAACAGGGACAAAGCTCCCCCCATCAGCACCGATCAGCATCACAGCCGCCCGACATGACAGTCAAGTGTCGCCTGGAGGCAGAGGAACGACAGGAAGGGAGAGAAAACGAGAGGAGGGAGACGGTGAGCGCGGCGAACAGACTGCTGCAGTAACACGGCTCGGGATGGGAGGCACCTGGATGCATCAAGCGTGAAGGGGCGGGGCTGGAACACATTGCAAACCAACGCCATCTTTGGAACTGACTAAGCTAATGTCACCCCGAACCCTAACCCTAACCAACTGCGTTTATAAAAATACATTGTGAATTAATAACTGTAGCGTTACCAAATACGCTATAACCTCTGAACTTTGACCTCTGTGATCATCACAACAATCACCATCTTTTTCCCAATAACTCGGATTATAATGACTCTTTATTATGTTTTAACCTGACTCAACATTCTTACAGGTGTCCAACTGTCCACTTTCAGGTGTCCACTTCCCAGATGACCTCAACTGGACTCTCTTAGTTATAATAAACTTTAGACTCTGAATAATAAATCCAGATTCTAAAGTGTTCCCTTTCTTGTGACACTGCTGGTCTAATCTTGTTTACAGTTGAAGTGTTTCACAGTGTTCCAGCTCCGAGGACTTTCCACTAACACATTCAAACGTTAATGAGTTCTCCTGTTTCAGGATTATTTTATATCAACCTTAAATCATCTGGTTTTCTACAGTTCTACCTTGCTAAGATTAAAAATCAATATTATTCCATATTTACTTATTCAGGAAATATGGTTTAAAGATCTGAGTCATGTGACTTGTTAGAACCTCCCCATGAGTCCACGTCGAGACGCGACTCCATTTTAAGTCCACGTCACCACTCAGTTCCATCTTAACCTCTCCACTTCCTGACACACGCAGAGTTCTCTTTCATTCCGTGAAGACACAAGACGCTCGCTGTTCCAACTCGCTACAACAGCTGAGCTCCTCATAGAGACGGCCTTCATCTCGTGTGGGTACCAGAGCCCACTAAGGCTGATCACTTATGGCTCAGGGGAAGGAAACACGCCGTTTCCTCTCCTAATCCAACATGAGCCTGGCCTTGCTGCCACCATGGATTATGGACTGAAACTCACTGCCGCTGGTACTCTCGGACCGCCCGGTTTGTCCTGCTGGCGAACCGCCTCCCCGAGTGGACGTTCTCCCCCCGGCTGGGTGCCCCCACCTCGACGAGGAGAGTTCACATCGGACAGATCCATAGAGACCACCCGGTACAGTGAGTCACCAAGGCCTCTGTTGATCAGCTCTACGCTCCACGTAACTTATCCTCCTCCTCCAGTCTAACCAAACTAATCCAAATGAACAAACCCTAGTCTTAACCACCATGAGACTCAGATCGTTAAAACTTTATTTTAAAGATTCAATTTAGAACACAATAACACCGTGTTGACCCAAAAGCTTCAACCTTGTTACCTCATGCTATCTGCTTCTCTGTTGTACTGTTCATCCATGTCTTTTGAAATAAAATTCCACAAAGATTTAATTCCGACTCAGACTTCTATTTGTCAATATTAAATACATAATCTACTCCCTGTGACATCAGAATGAACCTAGAGTTCCTGTGAAACCATTACTTTAGTCAAGGTGTCTGAGCCACACCAGGTCAGTGTAAAACCGACAAACACTCACTGAATAACCTCACAGAAGTGTGAGCCAGTTATAAACCATAAAAATAGAGTTTATACAACGCTACAGAACGTTAAGCTAATGTTTAAATTAAAACAACCAATCACGTGTTCTCTATCTTCTACTGTATTTTCCATGTCTTTTCTGGCTTCTGTTACGTGTAATGTGTCACTTGTAAAATTTTAAATAAAGTTTACCCAAAAAAAAACTAATAGAAAACAGAAAACGTGCGCTGTCTTCAGTTACGGACAGCAATGGTAAGACGTCCCCTTTTGTTCCAAATATGGTATTGGTTTGCAGTGTGTTCCAACCCCGCCCCTTCACGCTTGATGCATCCAGAGGTACTTGTTTCCTTTTCTGGGACAAGCTATCATTTATTTGTGGATTTTAAACTTTATTTTTGTTTAAGAGTTTCAGAACCATCCAGTCCCTATCACCTAAACAGTAA
>SSNR01000554.1:246955-271854 GCA_006937965.1 Callopanchax toddi
CAGCAGCTTTTCTTGAACTCTCAGCCGCGTTGGAGCAATAGCTCAAGGCCGAGTCTTTGGGGACCGAGTGTGCGTGGATTATTTGAACGTACGTGTGCGTCTGTGCACGTTTGTGTGCGTCTGTTCTTGCGCACTCACACTACCAGAGCTAATTAATTTAATTTAGTCGCTCTGAAAGTCGTTCTAATGAGGCTAATTATGTCTAATGATCTCAGCCGACGCCTCGTTAAAGGAGGACTTGATACAATATAAATCCAACATGGCGGCAGAGTGTTGCTGGGATCTTCTAAAGCTGCTTTATGTCGGTATAATTGACATTTTAATAAAATTAGGCTTCTATTTTAGTAAAATTTTCAAATGAAGATGTAGATTTTCTGAGGTCAGATGTGTGGAAGTTGATAGATTTATTGATTTATTGGGAGCATCTCTAAACGATGCAACAGGGTTGAGATCGTTCCCACTTTTTAAAATGGTTCAAATCTCATTTTCTTACCCATAGAAATGAATCTTCAGTTATTTATCTTCCCCTGGAAGACGTGATCTATCAACTTTTTTCCCGACAAACTTTCTCCCCATCGATCCGGTCCGATCGGACCTCGCTCCGCGTCGTTTTGCTCTGTGTTTAAACCTGATGTGTGCATGTACAGTAGAGTGCACTGAGTGGACACCGGGCTGGCAACAGGCAGAAAAACAAGGGGCCTCGCCATTTATAATTCACTAGGTGGAAGAGTACTGTAAGAGTGTTGGTGGAGGATAGAGAGAGGGAGCTGGAGGGAGGGGGTCCATTAAAGGAGTAATCCTGATCGGTGGGGGGGTAAAAACACTTGAGCTGAGGTTTTGATGGAGTTTTCTTCATGTTTTCACTCGTTGTGGTCATAAAAACACAAACCTGTGACTCAGTTTCTGTTTCTCATGACTGAAATGTGATCAAGACAATGATTTTTGGGGTGTCATCTATTTATGGGAGCCTCAACATGCACTGCTTTAACCTAAACATCCCCGACTCTCTGGCAGTGGCGGCCCGTCCATAGGGGGCGCTAGGGCGCCGCCCCACCAGTCCCAAGAGGAAGAAGAAGAGAAATAGGATCACAAAATATAAAAAACTAACATGAAAGTAAAACTAAAGGAGCCATCCATTATATATACAGTAAGTGCTGTGTATAATCTGCATTTAGGTGTAGTTTAGAAACGTTTTCTTACTATTTTTTACCAGACCGATAGGTCGTGTTTCTCTGGGATCTACTGCTTATGTCTGGACCGGACGCCGTCCCGAGACACCGCATTGTTTTCTGCTCCTGGCGCACTGGAAATCATCCTCAATGCAAAAGGATAGGAGACCGATCGGGACGCAGGTCATAGCGTCCCTGACATGCGCACAACGGCTCAGTCAAAACCAGAGGATTAATGCTTATTATTTAAGTATTTACCTTAGTTTTTATCATGAATTATGGCACTGTAACACACTGAGAAGTCATAACTGATTACAAATAAAGTTAAAAAAAAAACAGAAAGAAAAAAGTATTGCATGACTCAGACTGAGGATGTTGACCCGGAAGCAGAGCGCTCGTTTGGTTTCACTTTCAGTAGTAACGTTGTTTGGAAGCAACCAGTGAAAGACAGAGGCAGGAGCTACACACTGGCTAACTGGCTATGCTAACAAAGTGGATATTTATTCAAAGAATCCTTCTTGGCAGCTTGTGACAAAAAGCCGTTTTATTCCATGGGTCCTGATTTCATCAACTCCATGGTGAGTGACTTCCTTTGTTTTTTTCTTTTGTTTTATTACCAATGTGTCTCGCCGATTCAGCAAATGTCAGAGACCTACTGTTTTGTGGATTTATACTTTAAATAGCGACATGTCTTTGTAGCCGAATATTAGAGGGACACTCATACTGTTGAGTGAATGTTGGTTCATGTAGTTTAGTCCGTTTTGAGGAGTTTTTTGACACTTTTAATAAAAAACACACGGCGCTCTATGGGAGTTTTGTATGAGTGGTCTAAAACCGTAATTTACCTTATTTTGATGGGACTTATCAGTGGATTTGACTTTATTTTGTTGTTAATTCTCTTCATTAGTGGAGCTGATTGTCATGACTTGCTTGGTCAGTGGTTGTTGTCTGAATTGTAACATTAATGATCTGACTGTTAGTTAGAGATGATTGATGTGTTTGTGGTGTCAGTAGAAAGCTGATTGTGAATATTAAGTTGTGTTTCTGACCTTGTGGAGGTCAGGTTAGTTTACTTCTGTTGTGACCACATTGTGGTTGTTTTTATTTGTATCTGATTATATTGATATTATTCTAAGGTCTCCTTATGAAGACATTATGATTTCTTTACTGTTTGATGTGTAGAATTAGACCTAACAGCTCCACATTGTTAGAGAACTGGTGGGAGGGATTTTTACCAGTAAAATATTCAGTCAGATGAAAATATTTTGCTTAATTCCTGATCTAGTGGTGAGATGTGATTATTTGCACATCTGAAAACTGATTGGTAAAAATGCGCCCCACCCAAAAAACATTCCACCAGCCGCCACTGGTCTCTGGTGTTTTAAATTGTGCTGAACTGGATTTTCCAGCCGGTCCAGTGGGACAGGAAGAGATCGAGACCTGCCTCTAGCTGTCCTGTCCAGTGAAGTGTGTCACTGAGTGTTTTGTTGCTTTTCCCTCTACAAATGTGGATCTTCTGTCAACTCCTGACACGTCTTTGGGGACTCGGCCAGGGCAGGGTGGCTGTAGTCCTGTCGGCAGGTTTTTGTTTAGCGAACCTGCATCGGGTGAGGTCTTTTCTGCTCTTTTCTTTCATCTGTTTGAAGGAAGCTGGACCAGAATCAGGTTGATGCTTTGGATTGAAGCAAAACAGAAGATCTTCCCCCCTAAAGGAAGACAGCTCCACTCTTAAAGTCCTTAATCTGCTGAGGTGAGAAGAAACTCTTCAATCGTTTAATTGAGAAAACATATTTTAGAATGCATTATAATTTCCAGAACAACAGGTTAACACAGACCCAGTTAGGACTCTGAAATAAACAAATCTTTTACTTTTAATTGTTCTGTGGTTTGTTTTTTGTGATTTTATGTATTTTTCCTTTAAAAATGGGCAGAAAATGTCAAATTTCTTCGTCTTTTTGCTTCATTATCATAAAGGTTTGAGTTTATTTGTGAACTAAATCCTGCTTACCACACACTATGAAGTAAATAAGCTGCGATGACATCATGCAGACACCTGACACACCGATGATCTTCATGTAGCTCTCGGTCTCGAGTCTCTCATCGATTCTCGCTCGCTGACGCTCCCACCGGCCTTGTCCTTTAAAACACGGCGCGTTAGGAGACTCACCGCCGTATAAAACTCTGTGCATGTGTTCCCAAGCTACTTCCACAAATTATCTGCATGGCTGACTCGGAGCACTAACACAGCCATGATTTCTGTTAGCTCTGCAGGGAGAGAGAGGAGAGGCGGAGACAACTCGCTGCTTTGCTCCGAGGTTAGAGATCAAGAGTGTCACAACAGAATGTGTCCCCCTGCACCTCTGACTGCTCTCTTTCCTTTTTCTCTCATCAAATAAATCAGTAGCATGACCTCTGACTATAACAACATAAATACTTATTAAATCAGATTTCATTTCTTTATATTTGGCTTCAAAGTCTCAGGTGAAAATGTTCTTAAGGTTATCTAAACGTCATTTTGTAAAGTGTTTTGTTTCAAAAATGCAGTTTTAAAAACCTTTATTAGAAGAAGCTGTTCAGACATAGTGGGTTTTGTCGTGATTCTCAAAATGTTTACATTTTTAAATTCACTACGAGACCTAGAAACTCATGTACAGTATGCTGTAGGCTACATAGACCATAATGCATTGCAACCTGAGCATGCTAACGCTGATTAGAGATGTTCTCACTTGTTTTTGTCTTAAAACAAATAAAGAATCTGCTGTTTACATTATTTTAATAGTTTAACTCACACTCGGCTAATTGCTAGCTAAAAGTAAACTTATACTTGTGTTAGCTTGGCTCTCCTGATGACTTTGCTTCATTCCTTTTTGCTCGCAGCCTTTTTTCCCTTCCTTTGTTCTGCCTCCACCTCTCAGCTTTCACCTGCTTCGCTCCCTGCTCTTCTCCTCCNATAAGAGACAGGCTACACACTGGCTAACTGGCTATGCTAACAAAGTGGATATTTATTCAAAGAATCCTTCTTGGCAGCTTGTGACAAAAAGCCGTTTTATTCCATGGGTCCTGATTTTATCAACTCCATGGTGAGTGACTTCCTTTGTTTTTTCTTTCGTTTTATTACCAATGTGTCTCGCCGATTCAGCAAATGTCAGAGACCTACTGTTTTGTGGATTTATACTTTAAATAGCGACATGTCTTTGTAGCCGAATATTAGAGGGACACTCATACTGTTGAATGAATGTTGGTTCATGTAGTTTAGTCCGTTTTGAGGAGTTTTATGACACTTTTAATAAAAAACACACGGCGCTCTATGGGAGTTTTGTATGAGTGGTCTAAAACCGTAATTTACCTTATTTTGATGGGACTTATCAGTGGATTTGACTTTATTTTGTTGTTAATTCTCTTCATTAGTTGAGCTGATTGTCATCACTTCCTTGGTTAGTGGTTGTTGTCTGAATTGTAACATTAATGATCTGACTGTTAGTTAGAGATGGTTGATGTGTTTGTGGTGTCAGTAGAAATATTAAGTTGTGTTTCTGACCTTGTGGAGGTCAGGTTAGTTTACTTCTGTTGTGACCACATTGTGGTTGTTTTTATGTTTATTTGTATCTGATTATATTGATATTATTCTAAGGTCTCCTCATGAAGACTTTATGATTTCTTTACTGTTTGATGTGTAGAATTAGACCTAACAGCTCCACATTGTTAGAGAACTGGTGGGAGGGATTTTTACCAGTAAAATATTCAGTCAGATGAAAATATTTTGCTTAATTCCTGATCTAGTGGTGATATGTGATTATTTGCACATCTGAAAACTGATTTGTAAAAATGCGCCCCACCCAAAAAACATTCCACCAGCCGCCACTGGTCTCTGGTGTTTTAAATTGTGCTGAACTGGATTTTCCAGCCGGTCCAGTGGGACAGGAAGAGATCGAGACCTGCCTCTAGCTGTCCTGTCCAGTGAAGTGTGTCACTGAGTGTTTTGTTGCTTTTCCTTCTACAAATGTGGATCTTCTGTCAACTCCTGACACGTCTTTGGGGACTCGGCCAGGGCAGGGTGGCTGTAGTCCTGTCGGCAGGTTTTTGTTTAGCGAACCTGCATCGGGTGAGGTCTTTTCTGCTCTTTTCTTTCATCTGTTTGAAGGCTCTGCTGAGGTGAGAAGAAACTCTTCAATCGTTTAATTGAGAAAACATATTTTAGAATGCATTATAATTTCCAGAACAACAGGTTAACACAGACCCAGTTAGGACTCTGAAATAAACAAATCTTTTACTTTTAATTGTTCTGTGGTTTGTTTTTTGTGATTTTATGTATTTTTCCTTTAAAAATGGGCAGAAAATGTCAAATTTCTTCGTCTTTTTGCTTCATTATCATAAAGGTTTGAGTTTATTTGTGAACTAAATCCTGCTTACCACACACTATGAAGTAAATAAGCTGCGATGACATCATGCAGACACCTGACACACCGATGATCTTCATGTAGCTCTCGGTCTCGAGTCTCTCATCGATTCTCGCTCGCTGACGCTCCCACCGGCCTTGTCCTTTAAAACACGGCGCGTTAGGAGACTCACCGCCGTATAAAACTCTGTGCATGTGTTCCCAAGCTACTTCCACAAATTATCTGCATGGCTGACTCGGAGCACTAACACAGCCATGATTTCTGTTAGCTCTGCAGGGAGAGAGAGGAGAGGCGGAGACAACTCGCTGCTTTGCTCCGAGGTTAGAGATCAAGAGTGTCACAACAGAATGTGTCCCCCTGCACCTCTGACTGCTCTCTTTCCTTTTTCTCTCATCAAATAAATCAGTAGCATGACCTCTGACTATAACAACATAAATACTTATTAAATCAGATTTCATTTCTTTATATTTGGCTTCAAAGTCTCAGGTGAAAATGTTCTTAAGGTTATCTAAACGTCATTTTGTAAAGTGTTTTGTTTCAAAATGCAGTTTTAAAAACCTTTATTAGAAGAAGCTGTTCAGACATAGTGGGTTTTGTCGTGATTCTCAAAATGTTTACATTTTTAAATTCACTACGAGACCTAGAAACTCATGTACAGTATGCTGTAGGCTACATAGACCATAATGCATTGCAACCTGAGCATGCTAACGCTGATTAGAGATGTTCTCACTTGTTTTTGTCTTAAAACAAATAAAGAATCTGCTGTTTACATTATTTTAATAGTTTAACTCACACTCGGCTAATTGCTAGCTAAAAGTAAACTTATACTTGTGTTAGCTTGGCTCTCCTGATGACTTTGCTTCATTCCTTTTTGCTCGCAGCCTTTTTTCCCTTCCTTTGTTCTGCCTCCACCTCTCAGCTTTCACCTGCTTCGCTCCCTGCTCTTCTCCTCCACCTCCAACCCCAAGAGGATGCTTCTTGCTGGCCATGCTGGGGTTTTTTACGTGCCATTGGCTTCGCCATGTTACAATTCTGTCTGCCGTCTCCTGCATCATTTAACAGAAACCTCCCACAGCGGGATGGCAGACAGGTAGGAGAAGACGAGGAGAACAAGGTGGGGATGGATGGGGTGAGGAGGGGCCGAGCGAGGCCACAGGGATGAAGACAAAAACAAAAGAAGACAAAACGAAAGACAAGAGGTGGAGAGCAGGGCGAAGAAACAAATATCATCTTAGTGTAGGGAAAATAATCTGCTGCTGCGCTCCAACCTCGTCTCGTACTGGAGGAAAACTTTATTAAAAATCTGATCAAATCAGGTCGGAGTAAATGTGACATTTCATTTCTGACCAACTGTTTTCTCCTTTTAAAGGCTGAATTAGACATGACTTGTTAGAAAGTAGCTCGTTGGTTTTATAAAGTAAGAATTATTTTCACAAAGAAAAACAAAAATAAACAAACAAGTTTTTCTTGGGATCAAATTCATGACTGAAAACGTGGATCTGGATTTTGTCTAATTTCACTCGTAAACCTTTTCCCGGCAGATCTCAGATGTTTCTTCTCACTTTGACAATCCCACACACAGTAGTCCTTTGGATCGCAGTCTAGACTCTCTGGTGTCACTATAGTTTTCATGAATGCAGGAACCACATCCTCCAAATGCGGTTGTGTTCTGCAGCTTGAAAAAGATGTTTCTTCATTTGGCTTGAATATGAAGTCCATCATTGTCAGGATGTGAAGGTCAAGGAGAAGTGCACAGAAACAATCAGCTTATTCAGGTGTAATCAAGTCAAAACACCACATTTCATCCTGATCCTGAAGCTGAAATGTTCAGATTTCATTTTTGTTGAAGCAAAAAAACTGTAACTAAATGTTATCAAAGGCTTTTTGAACTAGATGACATTAATGTTGTCCTTGAGCTCAAATGTCCACAAACAGCTGCTCTTCTTGTCTTTGTCCCCTAATAACTAACATGAATCATTAAGTAGAAACAAACCACCTTTATAAGAATGTTGCACTGGAGAAAACCACAACTTAGTGATCCCTGCTCTTTGCTGCTGATCACCTAAATGTTTTAGGACGATGACATCCAGCTCTAACGCTTTGGGGGCAGCTTCTCCTCCTCTCCTGTCCTCCAGGAGCGCAGTGGGCTGTTTTCTGGTGGTGATAAAAGTCCAGGAGGAGAACATCTTTTTATAAAGATGATCTTCCTCACACCTCAGCTACCCAGAGGAGGGTAAGTTATCCTGGCAGCTGGCCTTGAATCATTCACTCAGTCTGCAGGATGGATGATTTATGAGTGAAGGAGGTGGATAAAAACATAACCTTATAGAGAAGTGAAAGACCTGGAAACAAGAGATTAATCTAAAGGTATGATGTCATCTCAGTGCATAACATGCAGACTAGAAAAAAAGGATATTTTAAAGGACTTAAGAAGTTTTTCTCTGAAAGATTATCCTTTTAAAAACATTTTAAACTTTTTGTAGAAAAAAACAACAGATTTTGCAAATGTATGCCACTGAACCAGGTTTGTTTATGTTTTTTTTCTTAGTTTTTGAGACTAAATTTGGTAATGGAGCACCGATCTGAGATATAACAGGTGTTTAAACGAAAATGGCACAGAGTTTAATATCATTCATTTGCATTATAATACAAGAACATTTAATAAAACATGAAATCAAATGTTTTAAACGTATATCTGGAGCCTCCTGCAAGACAAAACATGATTGCATTGAAAGGCGGTCCATAAATCTGCTGAGCAGACGGACAAAATCTGCTTTTCTTGAAAAATAAAGACAAGCGAGCAGAAGTTGGACGGTAGTTGCACCAGCCGGAGCTGCTGCCACCACAGAAACAATCTCATTGGCTGCAGAAAACTCAGTGGGAAGGGCTGAAGACTCATCCACTGTGAAAGCAGAGGCAGAAATGATTCCAGTCAATAAATTATTTAGAGCAGAATTTAATTTTCTCAGCTGCAAATTTCACTCACATTAGTGTTTCTCCGAGTCGAGATGTTTGTAAAAGGAAATGCTGCTGGAGCAAAGAAAAACAATGCCCTTCGTTCAGCTTTTACAGCAGAAACGTGAAATAAAAATCAGACTCTAACCGTAGGGTCGGCGATGTGACGGAACGTTTAAAAAAGGAGAAAATCAAGAATGAGATGCAGAGAAAGGAAAACGAGCCGCACCTGGCAGAGGGTCAGCAAAGCACTCTGCAGCCGTAACCAGGTTAATGGTGGTGGGGGGGGGGGGTAGATGGAGTAGATGGGACAGGCGGTGGTGATGGAGAGAGGGGGTGTTTTTGAAAAAAGCTTAAGTAAAAAATGACAGAAGGCAGTGTGTGTGTGTGTGTGTGTGTGTGTGTGTGTGTGTGTGTGTGTGTGTGTGTGTGTGTGTGTGTGTGTGAACGGGAGGAAAAAGGATGAGAGGAAGTCTCTCTTCCTCCACTACTTCCGATTTTAATCGGACTAAATAGGATAACCTGCTCTTCATAAAAAATGGATGCCACTTCATTTGGTGGGACCATCGTCACGGCCCCTGGGGGCCACTACCAACCGAATGTAGGGGCCCAGTCCACCAACTGTAATTAATGACCTCCCCCGTCCTCACCCTCACTGCTACGCCATTCCTCCGCATCCAGTCAAACTAACCAGACTCAGGGAGGAACTTTCGGTTTTTTTGGAGCTGGACTGAGAGAGAGCAGGAAACGAGAGAAGAGGGGGAGGAAGAGGTGATGTGGGGGCAAAGCGAGCCGGTGCTTGCTAGGCAATGCGAGCAGCTTTTTACCCAATCACGTGGGGGAGTTTGTCAAGCAGGAGATTGCAGTCTGAAATATTAATGTGTCCCTCCTGCTCCGCCGCACCACCACCTCCTCCACCACACACACACCTCCTCCCAAGCCTGAGCGAGCCAGCTCCTGGAAGGGACACTCGCCCGTCAATATTTCATGAGCCGGGCCCGGACCAGACGCAGCCAGGCTCTGCTGGGCCGCCCGCCCCTTTAACGCTACATGCATCAGCCGTCCCTGCCTCTAATGCAGCCAGCGCTAGTGGAGGGGAAAGGTTAGGGGGGGGGGATACGGCCAGAAAAGCCCAACATGATGAGTGGAATAACTCCCCCCAAACCCATTTAAATCTTCTTTACAGGAAAGATCCGAGTGATTTTCAAGTCACCTTTTTCCTGGAGAGTAAACCTTTAAAACCCCCTATAGGGAAAGTCCAGGTCCAAACGGAGTTGGTTCTCATCCATCATGAGAAACATGACCTAACAGAGGGAACTCCTACACAAAGCCTCCCCAGGTCCAACTCCTTAACCTGATCTCTTCTTTAGCATCTTCAATGGGGTTTATGCACGGTCACTTCCTGGTTGCGATAGACTCTGCCGCTCCCTTCCGGTTCAACGCTGTTCCCACACAAACTGGACAAAATGGATTTTTTAACCCGTTTTCTTCAAGACCTGCTGCGCATCACGGTAAACGATGTCCACCGGATTTTTGAAAAACACACAGAGACGTCTGTGAGCAAGCGGGTGAAGGACTTTAAGCTGTATATAACCAGCTTTATTCATGAATATGAAGGTAAGCTAACAGCATTAGCTCGTAGCTTCCATCATCAAAAAACAGTGAGACAGATCTATATAGCCGTGATCGTGGGCTCCAACTGCTTCCAACTTTCTCTGGTCTAGCTGTACGTTATCAGACACCAAGTCTTCATTCACCAAAAGAATAGTTGTTCCAGTGAAATAACACACGAACGGCGCCACGCCTCCTCCGTTAGCCTCCGCCGTTAGCCTCCGCCGTTAGCCTCCTCCTTTAGCCTCCTCCTTTAGCCTCCTCCGTTAGCCTCCTCCTTTAGCCTCCTCCTTTAGCCTCCTCCACTCGGCTCTTTGACTACTGTGCTGCAAAGTGTGGACTGCAGACACGGTGTGGTTAGAAATGATCACGTTTTCTCTTCTTAAGTTCACAATCCTTCCTTTCTGTTGTTCTTTATTCAGTGAAATGTGGAAACGGACTGATGAATTCTATTCAGCTGACGCGGTACACAACGGAACACAGCAGTGTTCAGCTGTCGAGGCTTCCCGTCCGCTGATACTTATATGATGGCTTCATTTCTTAGTACTATAATATATATATCATACTGTACTATACTATACTATTACTCGTTTTGATTATAAACAATATCTTTAGCTGGAAATGCACTCTAACTCTGGAAATCTTCACGTTTCAAATGGAACCGGAAATGGTCCCACGAGTTCATTTTAAACCAGAAGTTCTACTAAGTACTCTGTGCATAAAGCCCATAAGCAGCGAAATTAAGAATTTTAGGACCCGATTTAAAACCTGAATGCTGGTAGATCAATATTACAAAACAAACAAACAAATATGATATTTAATGTCACATGGTGTAGGGGCCAGTGAGACCTGCTCTCCCTCTGGATCCCAAAATGAATCAGAGCACCATTTACTGTCTAAACTGTAGCATCATCAAATACGCTATGACCTCTGACCCCTGTTGACCATCACAGCAATAATCCATCTTTTCCCCAATAACTTGGATAATAATGACTTTTTATGATGTTTTAACCTGAATCAACATTCTTCCAAGGGTTCGGTCGTGTCCACTGGACTCTTTAGTTCTAATAACTCAGACTTCTCAGTGTCTCCTTCTAAAGGACACTACTTTAATTCAACTGTTCAGAAATGTCTTTAATATGATGAATGCATCTTCTTCCACAGTACTAATGAATGTTTGATCCAGCTTCAGTATTATTTCATATTTTACTTTGCTAAAAGGTTAAATCAACTTTATTACTCATATTTACTTATTCGATAAGGTGAATTACAGTCTTAAAGGTCTGAGCCATGTGACTTGTTAAACTGGTCCCTGATCTGGTCATGATCTGATATCAGGCCTACTTTGATAAAAGCTAACAACTTTAGCTCACTCAAACTAGTAACTGATCCAAGTAACTCCTCCTCTCCAAACTAAACTAAATGAAATCCCCTAGTCTCATAACCATCATGAGGCTCAGATCGTTAAAACTTTATTTTAAAGATTTAATTCAGAACAATACCACCGTGCCAAAAGTTTAAACAGCTGCTACCTCAGGCTATATGCTAACTTCTCATAACTGTACTGTCTATTCCGACTCAGACTTCCATTCATCAACAAAAAGGTACGCAAGTTAACTCACTGCTAAAAGAAGAACCTAGAGTACCTATGAAACCATTATTTTTAGTCAAGGTAGCTGATACCAAACCAGGTCAGTGTGAAACCGACAAAACTAACTTAATCTCACAGAAAGTGGGTACAATAAACTAACCTGTTTATTCCAATACACAATGCATCAAAAACAGCACAAGTTTTAGAGTCGTGGTGAGCTGGGGTTGGACTAAATGTGGACAAAAGGAGCCCAAACTGCAAGAGGCAAATGTAACGGGGTTTAAATGTAAACAACAATCTGACAGCGCCGTTTACTGAGAGGTGATCACATGAGGACCAGATGGAACAAGGACATCAATAGGTTGAGGCACAACTCTAAAAACGATGACAGGAAAGACTCAAAATACCTCCATTCCTTCACAATAAAAGTCTCAAACATACAGGTTTCAAATCATCTCAAACTCATAAAAATTGTTTATTAATATTATTGATGTCCAGTGAAACTCACACTGAAAAACAACATTATTTAAACGAAACATTCTGTATGAAGTCCTCGTTTACAAAAGGCATTCTGGGTCGTGTTGCATCAACGCTGCTTTAGCTCTGGAATCACCCTTTATTCTCACAATCACAACTTTATGTCATTTAAATCTTTTGATTTTTTAAAAACTTTTGTCTTAACCATCACATTCATAATTGAAAAAATAGTCTTTTGACTCTCTTGATATTCATCTCTTCCTGTTTTCCTGTGGCTCTGTGCACCATGTGCTCCAGTCATTTAATGGACTGATGTCATCTGAAGCAGGAGCACTGATACACATTTCTATAAAGTTTCTGCCTCCACATACTTCAGGTCTTTACCAGAGAGAAACCCTCTTTTAAACAGAACATTTTGGATATTTAAAACATGATTGTAGCGGCTTTTATTTGTTTAAAACCTTGAGAAATCTCCCAGATTGATGAAAACGGTAATAATAGAGTCGTCTGACCCAACAACATCGTTCATTCTAATGACTAAACACCAGCTGAGTGCTATGATGGTGAGAAAGCAGTGTATTAACTCCGTACGTTGAGTCTGTTATGGAAGTGTGAACATGCGAGTGTGGATGAAGCCCCTGGAAGCCCTTCTGAGTCCCGGTCCCCTGACCTGTCACCCCCTCCTCCTCAGAGCTCTCAGTGTATCCTGATGCCTCAATAATTGATGTGAAGGAACGGCACGTCCCGCCATGGGAACTCCTCTGTCACCTGCACACACACACACTCCTGACACGTTCACACACATGCAGGTTTATTGATTTTGTTAACTGAGCCACGCTGTGGACACACAGGCTGAGTGGCACCGCTTAGCTGGAGGACAAGAAACACATCCGCTCACATTTCTGACCGTCTGTCACTCAGCCAGGAATCATCTGTCTCTGGATCAGACGGAGAATCTTTAGGTTTCTGAGTCTTTGACCTGCTTCATATTCACCTGATCTCAGAGCAGCCTGGTACCAGGACGACCCGCTGCAGGTGGATCCTGAGCAGAGTCTCAGCAAACCTGGAGAAAATAAAGATGTCTTTCAAAAGTAACTTCTCAGATTTGTGGGCTAATTTTGTCAAATGATGATGCAATTTGCAAATTTTCATCACAATAACGTGAGTTAAAATCAATTTAATTAATATACTTTTAATAATTGGAACGTCAACTTGTTAACATTTACTACCTATTTGACCAGCAGGTCACTGACTAGAGGACGTTTTAGTCCCATGGAGTCACAGTCAGGCTAAAAACTCGGATCTCTACCTTTTAGCACTTTCATCTTTTTGATCACAACTACAAAACTAAAATAAGCTTAAAAAACTGGGATATTTGAATAAAAATTTACAACAAACAATACTTTATTATTATTATTATTATTATTATTATTATTATTATTATTATTATTATTATTATTATTATTATACACCCAGAGGCTGAATTATGAGAAAGTTTTTAAAGTAACGTTTGTATGAACTACTGTGAAACGTTAAAAAGCAATGAAACGTTTTATATTTCGCCTGTCGACAGGCGGATTGGGGCAGCGTCTGCAGTGATGGACGCTGAACCGGTCTGTTGTGGTGAAGAAGGAGCTGAGCCAGAAAGCAAGGCTCTCGATTTACCGGTCGGTCTACGTCCCAGTCCTCACCTGGTCATGAGCTTTGGGTAGTGACCGAAAGAACGAGATCGCGGATACAAGCGGCTGAAATGAGTTTCCTCCGCAGGGTGGCCGGGCTCAGCCTTAGGGATAGGGTGAGGAGCTCGGACATCCGGGAGAGACTCGGAGTAGAACCGCTGCTCCTCCATATCGAAAGGAGCCAGTTGAGGTGGTTCGGGCATCTGGTCAGGATGCCTCCTGGACGCCTCCCTCGGGAGGTGTTCTGGGCATGTCCTGCCGGCAGGAGGCCCCCGGGTCGACCCAGGACAAGCTGGAGGAAATACATCTTCAGTTTGGCCTGGGAACGCCTGGGCGTCCCAGCTGAGGAGCTGGTGGACTTGGTCGGGGAGAAGGTGGCCTGGGCTGCCCGACTTGGAATGCTGCCCCCGCGACCCGGACCCGGATAAGCGGAGGAAGGCGAGGCGAGGCGTTTTATATTTTTTTATTTTTACTTTTTTGCTGCATGGTGGCGCAGTGGTTAGCACTGTTGCCTCGCAGCAAGAAGGTCGCAGGTTTGAATCCCGGCTGTGGCCTTTCTGCGTGGAGTTGCATGTTCTCCCCGTGCACGTGTGGGTTTTCTCCGGTTCCCCCCACAGATCACAACAGGCCCTATAGGCTCCAGGACGCCCTCATAAAGGAGTTACTGTAACTCAACGGGACCTTCCTGGTTAAATAAAGGTTAATAAATACATAACATTTTTATTATTAAAATTGCTTTTAATATACAAACCCTAAATACACTCGGATACAATCAGAAAAAAAAACATTTTATATTTGTTGGAGGCAATAAGGGTTCCTCGCCTCGCCTCGCCTCGCCTTCCTCCTTGTATTTGGAAGAGATGTGTTGTCCCAGTGGCACCATGAGATTTCATTTATGAACAAAGTGTCTTATGCATGAAACAGTGTGTAGTGTTCAGGAGCAAGTGTGTTGCAGAAATGGAACTAAAGTGCAAAGCAGCACTGTAGTTTAAGGAATGTTGCACTGTGTTTAAGGTAAAGCTCCAGGTTTTGTGACTTTGGTCTAAGCGTGTGTCTCTAGTGTTCGAGCAACGGGCAAAAACTGTAAGTTCAAAAACTAAAAGATAAATCAGTGGATTGCAAAGTTTTGAACATGCCATTCATGAAATAAGTAATAAACTCTATTTTAAATCCATTACACCCCTATATGCTATAAATCCGTTTTTTTTCTGGTCTTTTTCCTGATAAAATGAAAGTGGTTTAAGTTATGCTCTTATTGTGAAGGATTGGAGGAAGCAGCCAAATGACATCACCTGGTTTTCAATGTTAAATTAGATTTAGGTGTTATGGTTATAGGACAATTTTTAAAGACATATTTTATTTTTTCTTACAATAATGTAACTTCTACAGCTCCTCTTTTAACACAACTTTATTGCTGATAGTCAGAAATTAAAGGTTTTGAAAAACAATGATGATTATTTGTGCCAGTTACCGTTGGTCACCCAGAAACAGGAGAAACATAATTAGATGAGGGAAACGAGCAGTCGGAGGAATGTGTTTCCTTACAGTTTGGCAGGTTTTTCTTTCCTCGCCTCGCCTCGCCTTCCTCCGCTTATCCGGGTCCGGGTCGCGGGGGCAGCATTCTAAGTCGGGCAGCCCAGGCCACCTTCTCCCCGGCCAAGTCCACCAGCTCCTCAGCTGGGACGCCCAGGCGTTCCCAGGCCAAACTGAAGATGTATTTCCTCCAGCTTGTCCTGGGTCGACCTGGGGGCCTCCTGCCGGCAGGACATGCCCAGAACACCTCCTGAGGGAGGCGTCCAGGAGGC
Organism: Callopanchax toddi; assembly: GCA_006937965.1. Lineage (NCBI taxonomy): Eukaryota > Metazoa > Chordata > Actinopteri > Cyprinodontiformes > Nothobranchiidae > Callopanchax > Callopanchax toddi. Next base: position 262,640 of record SSNR01000554.1, read on the forward strand.
ATCCTAACCAGATGCCCGAACCACCTCAACTGGCTCCTTTCGATATGGAGGAGCAGCGACTCTACTCCGAGTCTCTCCCGGATGTCCGAGCTTCTTACCCTATCCCTAAGGCTGAGCCCGGACACCCTGCAGAGAAAACTCATTTCGGCCGCTTGTATCCGCGATCTCGTTCTTTCGGTCATTACCCAAAGCTCATGACCAGGTGAGGACTGGGACGTAGACCGACCGGTAAATCGAGAGCCTTGCTTTCTGGCTCAGCTCTCTCTTTACCACAACAGACCGGTTCAGCGTCCATCACTGCAGACGCTGCCCCAATCCGCCTGTCCATCTCCCTCCTTCCCTCACTCGTGAACAAGACCCCGAGATACTTGAACTCCTCCCCCTGGGGCAGGACCTCTCTCCCGACCTGGAGTTGGCAATCCACCTTTTTCCGGTCGAGAACCATGGTCTCAGACTTGGAGGTGCTGATCCTCATCCCAGCCACTTCACACTCGGCTGCGAACCTTCCCAGCAAGAGCTGAAGGTCAGAGCCTGATGAAGCTAGGAGGACCACATCATCCGCAAAAAGCAGAGACGAGATTCTCCTGTCACCAAACTCCACACCCTCCACACCACGGCTGCTCCTAGAAATCCTGTCCATAAAGGTTCTGAACAGGACCGGTGACAAAGGGCAGCCCTGGAGGAGTCCAACCCTCACTGGGAACAGGTCTGACTTACTGCCGGCTATGAGGACCAGACTCACACTCCTCTGGTACAGGGACTGAATGGCCCTTAACAAAAGACCATCCACCCCGTACTCCTGTAGCGCCCCCCACAGGGTGTCCCTGGGGACACGGTCATAAGCCTTCTCCAAATCCACTAAACACATGTGGACTGGTTGGGCAAACTCCCATGACCCCTCCATCACCCTAGCGAGGGTAAAGAGCTGGTCCACAGTTCCACGACCAGGACCAAAACCACATTGCTCCTCTTCTATCTGAGGTTCAACCATCGACCGGAACCTCTTCTCCAGGACCCTGGAGTAGACCTTCCCAGGGAGGCTGAGGAGTGTGATCCCCCTATAGTTGGAACACACCCTCTGGTCCCCCTTCTTAAAAATGGGAACCACCACCCCGGTTTGCCGGGGTGGTGGTTCCCCGGCAACCGGGGAACCACCGGTTTAAATTATTATTAATAATAAATAACATGCATATGAAGATCATATTAATGTAAGGTAAACTTACCTAACACTTTTTATTGAAACATCTTATTTTTTATTTATATGGATTTTGTTTCAGTTAAATCAAAGAGATCCAGATGTAGAGATGTGCTGTACCACGTGGTTGACCTGTGGGTTCACAAGGCAGCAGATCCCTGTGGTCTGAGCTCAGACCAGCCGCTAGCTCATCACACCTCAAGAACATCAGCTTTTTATCCAAACTGAGGTTGTTCAGAAAGCTGTCCTTAAAGAAATAATCACTTTGACAAAAACACCTAAAACAGTCAAAATGACTGGTCTGATCCTCCTCCTCCTCAGGTCTGTGCTGACCCTTTAGAACCATTGTACAGTATTGATGAGGCCTGCAGGTCTGACCAGCAGCAGGACTCACAGCTTGGGGGGGGGGGGGGTTGACACGGTAAACGAGTCGGAGTGGTTTAAAGACCAAACGAGGTGACTGAGGGTTAAGATGTCAGCATCAGCATCTGCTGCTGACTTGTATGTGAGGAGAGTTCCTTCATAACCAGGTCATAATCTTGTTTCTACGTCACTGCTAGGACCTTTGATATAATTAGATCATAATCTTTCTACGTCACTGCTAGGACCTTTGATACAATTAGATCATAATCATGTTTCTACGTCACTGCTAGGACCTTTGATATGTTCCTACAGACTCTTCTCCTCCAGTGGTTTCACAACCAGTCAAACCAGTCCAGAAATCAGAAAACCAACAAAACAGTCGGATCTGTCCTTTGTGGAAACATTGAACCCTTTTAGTAAATGTCTCTTTATCCAGATTTGAAGCTAAAGTTCGGGCTCAGGTGTTGTGTTGACGCTGCTGATTGTATTTCCAGTAATCGGAGTAGAAGCGCAGTGATGAGTGACTGACAGCTTGTCCTCGTCCTCCTGCAGGAGGAGACGTTTGAGGGCGCCTGGAGTGTGAAATTGAAATGTTTTCCATTTGGGTTGTGTGTCTCTGACCTTACCTGAGGAGCGATCACACTCAGAAGTCATGACAAAACTCAAAGACGCATTTAAATTCCTGAATATTCTAAACGCACTGAGAGCCACCGCCCTCTGTGTGCAGCTGATCGAGACGTCAGGAGTTTCTTCAGGATAACTTCACGTTTTCAGCGTCTGATAACAGACAGTTTATCATTTATGCTGGGCTTACACCTAAAGACTTTGACAAGATTTTGAAAAGACTCTAAAAGATTATCAGCTCACATCTAAAGACTCGGGTTAACAGTCGACTAGTCTCAGACTAAAGATTTTATAGACTGAATCTTGTAGGAACACTAATCACAAGACTGCAACTAGATTATGTCAGGATTTCATTCCTCCCATCATGCTCTGTGTGATATAGTGATACTATATTATGTTGATATAAAGAGAGTATAACTGTTCTGCTGGCAGTTCTATTTTATTTGTGTTTACACAGCGCCATCTAGTGGTGATTTTATTATCCGAGTTTTTCCTGTTGTGACGGAGAATGTCCGGGTTTTGTGTTGTCAATAAAGTTTCCCAAGATGAACGCTGGGTCTCCTCATTTGCTGTTATGGATATAATAACAGGTAAGTCCAGTTCCCAAGTTATTACACTCTGCAGAAGTTAAAAATGGAGGAGAAGCAGCTTTTAGCTACTTTAGCTTTTGCCTCTGCAGTCGTTTGTAGTGAAAAGAAAAAGGAGAAAGCGTCAGAATGTGGGCGCGATTTGGCTGCATAAACGGAACAGCAAGGTCTTTTGTTGGGTTATGACTGACAGGGCTTCCTGGTTCTGCAGTGAGAACGAATCCTATTGGTTTTTGCTTGTTGTACGTCACTCCGACTACAAAAAATATCTAGCAGGTTGGATATGAAAGACTGGAGAAAGACTGGCATAAATCGGGTCGCCGACTGCAGATTATCCCCTTACATCTAACGACCGCGACAACGGGAGCGCGCAGAGACTCCGATAAGATTCCTAAAGACTGGCAGTCTTTAGTCTGCGACCGTGAAAATCGTTAGGTGTAAGCCCAGCATAAGCCTCAAGAAATTCCTAAACTGCAGACAAAAATATGTTTTTGTGTTCATGTAGTTATTATGGTTAATGTCAAGAGAAGGTTTGAATCTAAAAAAATGATTTGAGGCAAAGTTTATTCTTATGTCTTAGTATTTACATTTTGAAAAGTTACTAAATATTTGTTGTGAACATGGAGTGATCTGAAAACGTCTATTAGTCGGCCCACTTGTTTAAAACTAACACCCACTGTAGGGTTACCCATCCCTTCAGTGACCCTAGAGCCTAAAGCCTGGGTCACACTTCAGCGCCACGCCGCGGTAGCGCCACATCTTTGGCGAGTCTTGGTCTCACAGGACACGTTCCTAAAAGCGGAGCGCCCTTGAACGCAGCCTGGTCTGTGGCCCCGTCTCAACGTCCACACTGCAGTCCATTGGTAGAAGTGTGTGTGAGGGTTCGAGTGCATTAATGATTACATCATCGCCCTGGGCCCTGGCGACGTATGAACAGAATGTGATATCATTCTAAAATGCGACATATTTTCATTCAGATTCTCTTTTTTTCTGTTCAGAGACGGGATGGGGGGTGATTGGTGGTTCTGTGTGTGAGGGTCTACTAGTCTGACATTGTGTTTCCATCTCACCAGCTGCACTGCCAGGTTACCACACTTTCCCGTGAAGTTTTCTTTTATAAATCCCAAAGTTTGAGTACCAAGTGACCATTTTCAGGCCTGTTTTTTGTGTAAGCACATTTTCTAAGTGAGCACCCTGGTCTCTGAGCAGGAACAGGAAGAAGCGTGAAAACTAAAGTGAACAGTGATGGTTTGGAGCGGTGGTCGTATCAGAGAGCCCTCCACTCCTCCTGTGGTGTACCACAGGGCTCAGTGTTGAGCTTCCTCCTATTTTGACTTGATTTGCTCTCACTTGGCTCCACCCTCAGAAAACATGGCACTGCACTCTGTTGTTATGCTGATGGCTGTCAAATTCATGACCCTCTAAAAAGAAACAACATGTTGTTGTGTTGCTCTGACATTCAGACCTGGACGGCTCTGAGCTTCTCAACATCCAGTCAAGAAAAGAGAAGTGTTTTTAGCAGTTCAATCGAGACCTTCAGGATGGATCTGTCCTTAACTCAGTGCTTCTTCATCACTCGTCTCCAGAGGCTGCAGCCTGTCTTAACTGGCCCTTCATTTTAGCCTCACTCCATTGGTTGTCTGTTCATTTTAGGATTCATTTGTAAGTGTGTTGATTTGTCTGTAAAGCCCTCCATGGCCTTCGCCCCGTCACACCTCTCTGAGCCTGATGCTCAGCTGCTCCTGAGGGTTCCTTTACTCTGCAGCTCTTTGGTCCTGGGCTGCTTGTTTCAAGTGTTTTAGAAATAAAGTTGGATTGGAATTAAATGATGTTGTAAAGCTTTGTTGTTTTGTTTTAGGGTCAACTACACACCCAGCCCTGTGTTAGAGTGTGTTTTTATTCTCTAAATGTGAATTTAGTGCTTCCAGTCTGCATGAAATGATGACTCATATTTTCCAGGACATGTGATGAGTCATAAAGAGGAAGAGTAACCATGAGTCATCATAAACTCAAGACTCTTTAAACTCTGCTTCTGAAAAATGAATCACAAACGTCTGAAAAGTTCTAACTGATGAACAGATCCATCATGTCCTTTTGATTATTTTATTTTATTATAATGACATAAATGCTTTTAAGTTTGATGTGCAGCTCTGGTAATCCAACCAAAAATAGTCAAACAAGCAAAACACGCCCTAAAGTTTTGAGTCCCAGAGCTCCCTTTGAGACTCTGTTGATTCAGGACCAGTGCTCTGTCAAAGTTTATACAACTTGCTGCAGAAAAGTTCACACAGACACACAAAAACAAAGATCCACAAATAGAAATACAACAAGAAATAGATCAATATACTCTAAAGTGTCAGTCAACCACATTTTTGCAGAGTAATTAAAAAAAAAAAAAATCAAACAGTTCCAGGTTAGGAGCTTTAATGAAATATTTTAAATAAACCTAAAAAGTGACTTTATGACTAACTTTACCACCTTGATATTTTTGTAATCAATAAAGCCAATTCATCATGACATTTAGCTCAATTTCAAGCAACTGGAGACACAGAATCGCAAGAAAATATTAAATCTTTCTGTTTGCATCAAACTAAATAAATAAAATTAATACTAAAGTGACAGATTTACATTAAACAACTATTTTTTGTTGGAGTATAGTAAAGTTTTTTAACCGTGTCAAACTTAATTCACAGTTTTGGCCACCAACTTTCCCCAAAGCAGTCTCAGTTGCACTAAATGTTCCTCCATGTTTAGTGAATGAGTCACTCCTCTGTGGAGTATTTGATCAAAACAGAGCAGATTATTTATTGTCCGCCTGCTGATTGACCCTCCCCCCAACAGAAGGTCTAATCGTGAGCTTGAGGGTCTTCTGGGATGGAATTTATCACATATTTACTGTCAGCTTCTAGCTAACAGTGACTTTATCATGGCCGCCGTGGAGACAAAAGGCGGGACTTCCTGAAACTCAGCGAGACGGAGGTCTGGGTTCTGAAACAACGCGTAGAGACTGGAGGACCGGGTCACACAGCTGACCTTTGACCTCTGCTGTTTTTCTTGTAGCAGGAAGTCAGGCAGAGGTTGCACAGGTGAGCTGTGTGAGAGCACACAGACACTCTAGCGTGTGGGTAAATGCAAATCCATGCGTGCGTAGATTTTTCTGAGTGTGTTTGTGTGCAGCGTCTTTGCCTGTGTGCGTGTTTAAGGCTGACATTACGGCGGCTGTTTGTTGAGGGTCCAGTGGAGCGCACAGTGACAGAGGATGTGAATTATTGATTGCAGTCTTTTCTGTAGAGTGTGGTGCTTTTTCCTCTCCCTTCCTTCTCTTTGTGTTTCTCGCCAAACTTTCAGTCTCTCTCTTTCGATCAAACCCTTCTTTTTCTTGAATCTTATTTCTCTGTTTGCTTCTGTCTTCTGCTGCTTGTCTGCTTTGATACGTTCCTTCCTCCCTTTTCACCTCAACGGTGTCTTCAGTCAGAGGTTCTTCAGATCTGCTGCAACACAGAAGATCCTTCCTGCCCACAGATAGAACCTGATATCTAGTCAGGTAGTAAATGATCATATTTCACTCTAAAGTATTAAACTTTTGGAGCCTAACCCAGCACTCGATCAGGTCAACTTGTGGTCGCCCTAAACCCGGTCACTAGTCCATCAGAGGATCAACACGAGACATCCCCTAAAGTCCCTTTGAAATCACCTATTAAAAACCAGATTACCCAGAAACCCCAGGCCGAGACAACATGCAAGAAAGGCTTTTGCTGAGATTTGAAGCCATGGTTTTATCTCCTGCAGACCACCGCTCTGCCGTGCAGCCCAGACATGGTTTGTTTGATAAGTAAAGTATAAAACACTCAAGGTGAGTCTATAATTTTCCCTAAATGGATAAAAACCTCACATAGACACAACGTGCTCCGAAGGTTTATAGATCGCTTCAGACTTCTCCGTTCCTGTTGGAGGTGAATCACGCTGAAAGGCTCCAGCTGCCCTCGGAGTGCCTCAACGTGTTCACTTCCATCCCTGCAAATGGCCTTTACACACACACACACACACACACACACACACACACACACACACACACAGCACTTCTTCAGGTCTAGACAGCACTGAGTCATTTCTGTGTGTGTGTGTGTGTCTTTCAGGAGGTGGCGCTACCTGCTGGCACTGTGAACAAGAGGACAGAATAAAAACGACCTGACTGCAGGAACGTTGGGTCTCATTAATATTTCTCTGACCATGTCTCGCCGTGGACGTCTCACACAGACCGGGTCCTTTTGGACTTCAACCGTCTCTGCTAGAGTTGATCGTCTGATGATCGTTGTCCGTCCACGTCTTTGTGCAACGGTTCATAACAGCTGCTGTTTAACCTATATCTAAAGCACCTTAAACTTTGACATTAAAGTCTGCAAAGCAGTTGTGATGAATGAACTTAGTGAAGAGGAGCAGATTAAAACCAACGCTGCTCCAAACGACCTAAAGGAACGTCGTCTGGACACCCACTGTGTCAATGTCAGGACCTCACTAAACGTGTAAATAGAACAAAAATGTAAAGAAACAACGCAGATTGTTTTGTCAGCGTGTTAGTAACAGAGCTATCGTTAAAAACATCCCAGATACTGATTTTTTAAACTGCAATGCATGACATGACCTCTGGGGGCACCTCATTTATCGTTCTCTACCACAGAAGAAGAACTTCTAAGGATTGGATAGGAGGTCAAAAGAAAACCTTCTTAATATTGATGTTCTGTCAAATTTATATCAAGGTCTCATGGACGGTTAAGTGGGCATCCTGTCAGGTCTAGTTGCTACGTGTTTGGAGTTATTGTAATCAGAAGTAGCTGTTCTTTTTGTTGGTTTTGCACATGAAAATGAGAGTAATTTGATATTAAACCTCCTCTAACTAACATTCAGTTAGAGTCAAACTCACTCGTTTGACTGGTCAGGAGACCACAGAACGCCAACAGGAATCAGACATCGACTAAAACTAATCCCAACAACCGGACCTGCCAAGTTCTCAGTTAGTCGTACTAAAGTTTAAAACATCACTTTAAAATGAACAAAATATCCCTTTGAGTTACATCATCATTAGAAAGGTGCAACATAAAACAAAGTTGGGTTAAGTTTAAGGACAAGAAAGCAGAAAAACATTTTTTTGATCATGCAGTTCATGTATCGTTTATTCATCATCTCTATAAGATGTTACAACTTCTAGAAAACTGTTAAGAGTTTGATTGTCAAAGATAATTAATGTCAGCAAACACAAAAAGACAACAACTCACTCTACCTGCAGTAAAACATACATCGTTCTAGATTTGTTGCACATTTTTTAATGTAAACCCAATAAATGTCAGCCTCATCCTGATGACATTTACTTAATTTTCTCTTTATCTTAAAAAAGCAGGTTGAATAAAATTAAATGAATTCTGAGGATTTCCATCTGTTGAGTAGTGTAGCATACAGTATATATTTTAATTTTCAGTCTTATTTTAAACCTGAAAGCAGTGTGAGCATCATGCTGGTCGTTACATCAGCAGCAGTGTGTATTGCAACAGTGTTGTATTGATTAGCGCAGCGCTGTTGCTCCACATGACAAATAAATGGGAAATTAAAGCTAATTGTCACACGGTTCTGAGCTGAAACGTCATCAATAATTCAGCATTACCCTCGGGTCAACACCAGACACACACACACACACACACACACACCACTGAGAAACACACAAGTAGAACAATCGATGTATATTTTTGATAAAATTAATAAATAAATAAAAGTAGAACCCGTTTATTGTTGTGGTTCTGCTCTACTGTTCCTAGTAGAACCCGTTTATTGTTGTGGTTCTGCTCTACTGTTCCTAGTAGAACCCGTTTATTGTTGTGGTTCTGCTCTAGTGTTCCTAGTAGAACCCGTTTATTGTTGTGGTTCTGCTCTACTGTTCCTAGTAGAACCCGTTTATTGTTGTGGTTCTGCTGTAGTGTTCCTAGTAGAACCCGTTTATTGTTGTGGTTCTGCTCTACTGTTCCTAGTAGAACCCGTTTATTGTTGTGGTTCTGCTCTAGTGTTCCTAGTAGAACCCGTTTATTGTTGTGGTTCTGCTGTAGCGTTCCTAGTAGAACCCGTTTATTGTTGTGGTTCTGCTGTAGCGTTCCTAGTAGAACCCGTTTATTGTTGTGGTTCTGCTGTAGCGTTCCTAGTAGAACCCGTTTATTGTTGTGGTTCTGCTGTAGCGTTCCTAGTAGAACCCGTTTATTGTTGTGGTTCTGCTGTAGCGTTCCTAGTAGAACCCGTTTATTGTTGTGGTTCTGCTGTAGCGTTCCTAGTAGAACCCGTTTATTGTTGTGGTTCTGCTGTAGCGTTCCTAGTAGAACCCGTTTATTGTTGTGGTTCTGCTGTAGCGTTCCTAGTAGAACCCGTTTATTGTTGTGGTTCTGCTGTAGCGTTCCTAGTAGCTGTCT
>SSNR01000554.1:284250-299861 GCA_006937965.1 Callopanchax toddi
TGTTCCTAGTAGAACCCGTTTATTGTTGTGGTTCTGCTGTAGTGTTCCTAGTAGAACCCGTTTATTGTTGTGGTTCTGCTGTAGCGTTCCTAGTAGAACCCGTTTATTGTTGTGGTTCTGCTGTAGTGTTCCTAGTAGAACCCGTTTATTGCTGTGGTTCTGCTGTAGTGTTCCTAGTAGAACCCGTTTATTGTTGTGGTTCTGCTGTAGTGTTCCTAGTAGAACCCGTTTATTGTTGTGGTTCTGCTGTAGTGTTCCTAGTAGAACCCGTTTATTGCTGTGGTTCTGCTGTAGTGTTCCTAGTAGAACCTGTTCTAGGGATTATTCAGTCCCTTATCCTCTTTGCAGCCTTGGATTTGTGTCGTCTCTTCTTTTAGAGCTTTTGTAGTTGAAGTGACTAGTCTCCCTGTGAGTTTTCTCCAGCGTTTTACGTTTAGTCATTTCATTATTTTGTGTTTTCCACCATTTGGGTGATTTTTAGTTGTGAGAAAAGGAACATCTTTAGTTCCGTTTTCTGCAGCGCCTCTTCCTGCCCCGACTGTTTTAATTATACGTGACGCCTTGTTTGTCCCACAGTTTTTGTTATTCCCCTCCTTTGTTTTCCTAGACAGTTTGGGGGTGTCACACACACACACACACACACACACACACACACACTACCAGCTGCTTCTGAATAAAAGTGATTTAGCTTTGTCAGGGTAGTCTAGTAAACTAGACCTTCACCTTTGCTCTGCAGACTTTGGTCTAGCCACCCTTCATTGGAACCTCTGCAGCCACTGATTTGGCCCGGTATGAGACTGACCGGACCAATCACAATGCTCTAACGGTTTGGTGGGCGGGATTATCCGATGACGGCAGAGCTCTGACTCTGAATTTAAACATGGTGGCAGCTCGGGAATCGCGTTCGTATTGAAACTGCTTCGTCATCAACTTTGAACGATTTAGATTTGGGCTTTTCTTTAGGACATGAACAGACCTAAGTCTTTTATTTTGAAAGAAGAACGCATTAGCTGCTTTGCTGATGGGATACGGTAAAAATTTAATTTACCAACTAGTTCTGGTTGGTCCCAGCGCTATCCAATAGCATGTGAGGACAGTTTGATTGACAACCATTGATCCTGCCCCTATGAATGAGTCATTTCAATGGATCAGACTATACTATACTTCCACATATACAGTCTGGCTTGCCAGGCTATAAACATAAATGAGGCAACTTCAAAACAACTGAAATATCCCTTTAAGTGACTTAATGAATTCAAATCAATCATTTCTGTAAATGTTCTACTATCAGGACCGACTTGTGCAAAAAGCAGCCAAAGAAAATATCAGAAAGACCCTCAGAAGATGTTCGCAAAAAAGTATTTCTAAACATTTTATTTAATATAGTTTACAAATAAAATGGGTCAGTGGGTTGAATGTATATATAATAATGTGATCATAAGAGAAAACGATTAATTCTGCTGCTTATGAGCCTAATGTCATACAACCTATTTACCATGTTGACATAAACAGCTGCTTACTTGGGCAGGTGAGCGAAGCCTGTAAGTGGTAAAGATAAAAGTGAAGAGGCCCTCAGGGCTAAAGATGTTGGAGAATCACAGTGAAGACAAGCTTATCGAGTGTAATTCAGATATGGCCAGGAGTCAGAATTTAAATCTATCAAGAAACGCCTGTGAGCTGTAAACAGTGGCTGATGGCATCGCGTTTTCAGCTCTCGGTGTGAACGGTTGTGTGTGTGCGCTTTAATCCAGAGGGAAAAGCAAGTCAGGAGACCGAAACACAAACAACGAAGAGAGAGCGATAAGGATCTCTGCAAAGTGAGCAAAAACCAAACTCTCCAACGGGTTTCTGTGAAATTTAAATTCTACCTCAAGCTGATCTCACCGGGGAAGGATTGATGGAGCTGAGGACGGCTGGATTATCGGACAAGTTTGAGGATTTTTATGAAAACAGAACGATGATGGGAGTGAGGCTTCTGTCGGGCAGCGTGAAACATGATTGATGCTTACAAATCATATCTGAAAGGAAAAGAGAAGCGTGGAGCGTTCGGCCTAGATGGGACAAAGGGAAGAGGGGGGGGGGGGAAGTAAGACGAAAAGGTAAAGATGTGACTAAGGACGACAGGAAGTGGACGGATTCGAGGCGATACGAGCAGAATGTCATAATCATCTTTTTGCTTATTTCTCTTTCACAACAAATCTCTTCTCTTTCTCCCTCCCTGCTCTCCTCCCCATTTGTTACTCCCCCTCTCTTTTCCTTCCATCTCCATCTCTCTCCACCAGGTTTCCAGCTTCAGAGGCAAAGCTCCATCTGATCAATAATGGATGCTGCTGTCTCCTACACTGCTGGAGAAGGGCCGGTACATTAGGTAATGCAGGGGCTACATTTAACTGGATGGGCTTGTTAATGCGTCCCGCTGGGGAAACACCCTCCCAACGCCACCCCCTCTTTCCCCATATTGCAACACACACACACACACACTTCATCCATCCATCCATCATGCCTGCTCCTTCACTGCCGTGCAGTGAAACTTTTTACACAGAGGGAGGAGCTGGAGGAGTAGCTGAGGCTCGTTTGTGGACGAGTCCAGTTTGCTTGGCGATGCCAACTGGGTGCCATATTTGTCATATTTTATACCAAAAAAAAAAAAAAAAAAACATCCCAGTAAACCATACGTCTCAAACAAACCACAATGTAGGCATTTTTTGTTATTTACTGAAGTTTTCAGTTGTATAAGAATGATGGTGCCACATGTTGGTGGATGAAAGTCAAAAACAACAACGGCTCCACATTTCATGCAATACTGAGTAAAGGTTGGCATTAAGGGTGTGTTCTGAACGAATCTCAGCTTCTACCAAGTCAAATTTGAGCTCAACACCTGTAAAAGTGACTGCACTATGGCCATTTGATGTTCTTTAATCAATGGACTGTGGCGGCCATCTTGAATTTGGTTTCTGCCTACAGAGAAGAGGTTCGTTTTTCAGTGACGTACTCTGGGGAGAACTTGGCGCTGATATTTGGTACGCATTACCTCGCCGTGCGTTCTAGTGCAGCAGTGAGTGTCAACAAGCTTCTGGCTGTATGACCACTCCTTCACCACAGCTGGATGTGACGCTCAGTGTCTGATGAGCTCATGTGCACTCCTGCTTATAGATGTTCACCCAGGTTTCTGAGACTTTCCTTAAACTCCATCCAGTGGATCTTGAGATATTTTGCTGAGAGGGTCGACATCAACAGTGTCAACAATAAAATGAAGACGACGTGTGATCAGTCAGAGCTTAGGCTGCATTGTGAATGACTCTCCACAAGTTTTCCCACCAAATATTTGCTCAATATATGACTAAATATAGCTATGTTTGTGTTTGTCAATATAGATTAATTGTGGCGGCCATCTTGAATCATATCATGTGATCAGTTAGTGCTCAGAGTATTTGATGTATACATGACTCATGGATGCAAACACCCCTAACTTCAGCTCAATATCTGAGAAGTTATCGGTTTCAGCCACGTTTGTTCATTTTGATTGGCTGTGTTAATCATCGTTAATCAGGTTGACCCAACAGTTGTAGACGTTCATCTAATGATTAAAAAGTCCATCCAGGTGTTCACCTTTTCCTTTTCAGCAGCAATAATTCAGCTACATTTAATTGGATGTTTCTCTTTTGGCTCATATCAAATATAAAGTCATGTCAATCAGAATATTCAACTCCTGTCAAACTTTCTGAGTTGGTTAAAATGACAAAGTCATTTTACATTAGACCTATAAATAACGTGTCTGCACTTGATTTTATGTTAAATAAAATTACACATCTTCTGAGCCCCACAATGCACCACAGCTGATCAAAGGTAAAGTCAGAGCCAATGGGATCCATGCTCTGGGGACCATGAATGTCCTCATGGTTTGGATTTTCTGCCACATAGTCAAACCAACACTTGGGTCTCCAATCAGCTGATGTCTTTCTGCCTCAGGGCGTCTCCATCCAGGACCTTCAGCTTTAGGAGGATCCCTTCGTTGTCGTCTACAGATATCAGACACGTTTGTCCTTTAGCGCGCCTCCTTGTGTTTCCTTCATCAGCTTTTATCTTCACTGATCATTTCTCGTTACACCAATACCTCCAGGGGATTTACATTAATGCATAAAAGAGCTGTAGCCTGAAAACATGCTGAGGTGATGCAGTCGTTGATGTCTGGGAGAGATGTGTTGGATACATCCAGGTGGAGTCATACAGACTGATGTAGGCAAAATCACATTTATTATAATAAAGTTTGATCTGAAGGAATAAACTGTTTAAAGGATTCAAAGAAAAACACATGCTGGAGGGTTTTATGTGATTTGTTGAGTTTTCCTCTTTATTGTGTTCAAGTTTTCAGCTGATTTAGGTTCATTTAGTCCTTCACATTTTATTTTTAATTCAAAGATAAAAGTTGATATTCTGGATTTTAAAAATGTCTTCCTGTTTTATTTTGAAAGTCTGTCTTCGTTCCACTTTCCTGTCACCTGGTTTTGACCTCCTGTGTGTTTAGTGATTTTCTATATTTAATTATTTTGAGAAACTTAAACAAAAAAACTTAAACAGATTGTTTAAAAAAAATCAATAAAAAAAGGATTCTGGTCAAATGTTTGGAGCTGAAACCGCGCTGCGCTGAAGGTGAACTTATGGAAACCAAGGTTGACTAGACTGAAGCTTTTAATATGATTCCTGATAGGCCCACTGTTATTTTATATTAAAATCTATTCTAATGTAGAATTATAATACCCAAGGTCTTGAGTCCGTTCCAGATCTCCTTGCCTCTTTTCTCTCTTTGAGACGCCCTCGTTGGCCCCTCTCAGCCCCACATGAAAACCATGATTGGTCCTCTGTGGGAATTTTAAAGGACCTTCAATTAGTCATCCGTGGAAATGTCTGTTCATTCCCACTTTGAATGCAGGACTCAGCTGGGGTCCTGAACCCGAGCCCCGTTCAGCTCTCTCTAAAGTGAAGTCTTACCAGGTGACACTCATCGTATGCAAAAGAGAGAAGGAGGAGAAAGAGGGGAGAGGAAGACAAAGAAATGATATGAATGAATCTGCATGTGTGTTAAGTTTAATATCCCAGAAAGCATTTGACTCCGTTATTAAACGAAACCCATTTTACACACAAGCAGCTGCTTAAGTTGATCCAAAATGTGAGTTATTGTAATTAAAGTTTTAAGGGTGAATGCATTACAGCCCCCAAACCAAAAAATTACATGAAAGTTTGACATGCAAACACTTCTTTAAGTCAGGAATAATGTGCAGTAGGTTGTAGACAGACTTACAATAAAATGACAACTTTCCCTGCAGACGGAAATGAAACAGGTGAGAAAGCCCCGCCCCCTTCAGAGCTCTAGATCTGAGGTCATCACCTGAAAGTTTAACGTTTCATGACTGAACTGGTGTGTTGACTTATTTAATATGCAGCTAGCAGACTGGTTTATGACTCTTTAACCTCTGAGGCAGGCTGTGGTCTGTGGGAGGAAACATGAGAACATGCAACCTTCATGCAGAAAAACCACAGCCGGGAATCGAACCTGTGACCTTCATGCTGCAGTAACTGCACCCCAATTTATAAATACTGTATAAATGTAAACTCCTATCAAAACATTTTATATATCAAAGAGTCAGTGTAAACCAGCTGGTCGGTGCTCATTCAGGTCCTCAGCTCATCAGGTTACTGAGCCAAACTGAATAACAACAAGCGTCTGACACAGGTGAGACTGACAGGAGGCTCTTTATAGGGAGGGAGGTGATTAGTGAAACTAGACACAGGTGGTTAAAGGAGAAACACCTGTGAAGGAGGAGGAAACGAGAAAGACCAACTCTAAGGAGGTGGAGTCAACCAGTGAACACTGGTACGTTATATCATTTATTAGTTTTAGTTTCTTGAGTGTGTTTTTGTATAAACTGATAAGTACTGCTACGGTTTTACTCTAAAAGTCCAACCAAGGACTGGGTTTGAGAATCAGCCTTTGGCTAAAACACCTCTGTACAAAACGACGTTCTAACAGGTAACGTTGTCTTCTTGTTCTGTCCGTCTTAAATAAATCGAATCAAACCCGAACAAGGTGAGCCTCAAGTTTTACAAATATGGATTTACATTTTTGCAATTTGGACTCAAATGATTAAGATGTTTTCTGAAGCTGGATACTATCTTTAAGCATTAAAAACATTTTCTAATTTCATTTTAGTTACATAAATAAGTGAAAGCATACATTTGTTTTGAAGGGATTCTCAGGCTGATGTTAGAAATGAAATCAAAACAAAGTCACTATCTGGTTAGAAACTAAATGTTTCTACATCTTAATGTTTTTACATAAATCAGATTTCTTGGTGTTTTATGACTTTTGAAGAAAAAGTGTCAAAGAGTTTGTGATTTTTACCACACAAAGTTTATTTATTATAAATTAAAAAGCATTTCCTGTCAAATTCAAGTTTTGGAGATAAAAAGGTTTTTGCAAAACAAGCAATAATATACCATTGCTGCTCTTTGAGGAAAAGTGTCGTCTCCAGCCCCCCCTGCTGTTTTCTTTCTGCCTCAGTTTAGTGTTTTCCCTCCTGTGTTTTAGTCTACAGTTTTAGTCCTCTTGTGTTTAGTCCGTCCTGTGCTCATGGTTTTAGGTTGTGTTTATTTAGTGTAGATCTCTGTTTAGTATTTATAGTTTCTCCTGTGTTTAGTTTAGGTCTAGTCTTTGTCTTGTGATTGTCCACACCTGCCTCTCGTTCTCCCTGATCACCCCTCAGGTATTTAAGCCCTGCTGTGTCATGTCTCTGTGCTCGTGCGTCTGCTTTGTCATCCCCAGTCCTGTTCAGCCCCTCAGCCTCTCAGCCCTTCCAGTTTAGTTTCTAGTTAGTTTTTGCCTCAGTTTGTAGTTTGATCCCTTTTTGTAGAGTTTTACCTTTGCCTCCTCGGTTGTCGCTGTGCGTTTGGGTTCTCCTGCACCTCACCCTCCCTTATTACAAAAAGTATACATTTCTAATAGAAAAATAAACAGACTTTATGTGAAACTGTTGCTGTTAGCTTACAAGTGTTAATGAAGTAAACTTTATTTATATACCACCTTAAAGCGGCACTCCGGAGGATTTCATCAGGAGAGCAGTTTTTGAATCTAGCGTCCAAAGGCTCCTCCTCAAAACATCTCGACACGCGCGTCCGGTCGCGTGTGCGTGTGTGCACGCGGCGCATATACTTCGGACATGAGCTGTACAGCTCAATGTGTAGGGTTAAATCACACTCAGTTGACAATCTTATTCCAACAACACTACGAGGGTCTGAAGAGCCTCTCTGTCCCTGCTGCTTCTGATATTAGCTCTGTTAGCAGAGAGCTGCTGCTGGACTCTGAAGCTGAACTTGACTCGGCCCTGGATGAACTTTCTGACCAAAATAAACACGTAATCCTGTCAAGCCTTGCCATTCTGTGAGGTGAAAGGTTTAAAAATAAAAATAAATCCATCTTTAGCTGGAGAATGGGTAGGTTTTTAGTAGAGATGAGCCGTGAGTCCTCAGTGAACGGCTGAGACGGCAGAGAAACACACGGAGCGTCCTGTACGACAGCGCCCCCTACTGGTACAGGTTTGGTCGATGCGCGTGCATGTTGAGAGAATGCAGACATTTGAATTTCATTGGCTGAAAAATGTCGGCGGCAAGAAATAATGGAAAGGGGTCTCTAGGAGGAAGGAGGGTCTTCATCAGAATGACAGATGTTGTGGAACTCAACCCATAGATCATAGTTTAGACCTGAAATATCATTTAGAACATTTAGAAAACTTTGAGACAGAGAAAAATAATCCAGAGAGACGCTTTAAAAGACAGAAATCACAATCTGCTTCATAAGCAGAAAATGAAGACGTTTAAACTTTGTGTGTGAGGGTCTGGTCCTGACCTCCATCCTGTCTTCTGTTCATCAAACATTAGAATTTAAATACATATATTTAGGAAAATAACTCCTGTCTCTTATCATTTTACTCATAATAACAAATAAAAGAGGAAAAAATTCCGGGGAGCCACAAAGCCATGCGTTACTTTTCTACTAATAGAATTCAAGAAGAAAAAAGCAGAAGTGGAGCAACATGCTGCAGGCTGCAGGCATAAACTCTGAGTTTTACCAGCGGTTGATCACAACATCCTAACTTCTATAAATAAATAAGAAACACTGAGGTTTTTTTTTTTTAATTTGTTGAATAAAATAGTTTGGAACTGTTAATCTTGATGCTTCAAAGCAACAAATAATTCTAAAATAAGGACAAAGACCAAGAATGAAAGAAAGGAGATGGATTTAGAATACCCCCCCCCCACCCTTTAGGTGGTGCTTAATGACTCTTGATGGGGGTGGGGGGTGCAGGAAGAGGTGAGGGGTGAGGAAAGGCAGCAGGTGTGACTGTCGGAACCAATATCAGACTCACAACGTGTGTTCTTACATAAGCACACTTTAACTAAACTCCACCATCCTTTTCTCTCCTCCGTCCCTCTTCAGTCTCCCCTCATTCCTCCCTCTAACCTCTCTCCATCCTTCCTCTCCCTCCCTCTCTTGCTCTTTCACCCTCTCCACACTTGTCGTCCCGATTATGCAGATGAGTGTTTGTGGCGGGGCCCTAAAAAGCAGATTAGGAGCGGGGAGCCTTTTGATTGTGACATGGATTCTCCACAGAGGCTGGGGGGGGGGCGACGTTTCCACACGCGTGTTCCTAACAGGTTCCTCTGGTGTCTGACCAGCGTGTGCTCCAGACGTGTGTGTGTGTGTGTGTGTGTGTTTCATGGAAATGTGTGTCTGAGCATGAAGAGAGTGCAAGATGGCGATCCACTTAGCGATGGCCCATATGTGCATTTGTTCGGTGTTCCAGGACACGCCTTAATGGGGAGACTTGGCAATGCATGATACAAGATGAGACACACACACACACACACACACACACACACACACACACACACACACACACACACACTGTATATTCCATATGTTACAGCATGTTTTAAATGGACTCTGCTCAGGTCACATTTGATTTCCAGTAGCGGTTCAGCTGCTGCAGCGTTCTTCATGACCCACAAAGTCAATTTATCTATAAACAGCTGACTTACATGAAATATGACCACACATCTCTGCCTTCTTTAAAAGTGTATAAACATGTTTTATTTCCAGGACAATATGGGAATGAGTTTCTAAGTGGAGGAGTTGAAGTATGTTGATGGTAGAATGGAGTGGAGACGGACTGAAGGATCTGGGCTTTGTCTTCAGTGCTGGGAGTTGCTCTGGTCTGTCATTGTGAGGGAGCTGAGTCAAAAGACAAAGCTCTTAATTCACTGCTCTATGTTCCAGCTCTTACCTATGAGATGTAGATCATGACCTCAGATACAAGCCGGTCTGAGTGGCTGGGCTCGTCAGAGTTTAGATCGGGGTTTTTGTCATCCAGGGGGAGCTCGGAGAAAAATCACTGCTCCTCCACATCAGCTGATGTGGGTCAGCCATCTGATTAGGATGCCTCCCTCTAGATGTTTTCCAGACTAGTCCCACTGGGAGGAGACCCCAAGAAGACTCTCTGGAGGGATTCCAGAGAGTCCCTCCTGGACCTGTTGACTCCACAATACAACCTTGGATAAGTGGAAGAAAATGAATAGAAGGATGGCCAATGTCCCATATGTTTACATGCAGGAGCAGCAGACAGCCAGTAGGGGGCATTTCATTATTCAGAAGTCTATTGTATAAAAACTCTATTTTGTTCTTGGTAAATTGTATATATAGAACACTATTCTGGCCTTATTGACCAAAGTATTTTATTTTGACATGTGGTGGTGATGCTGGGATTGAGCCACTAACCTTCTGTTAACCTCTCTTCCCACTGATCCACAGGTTGAATGCTGATTCATCTTACTACAATATTAGCTGCATAAAGTCACTGACCTTCTTCTCCAAGTCAAACTGGCTCCCACTCTGTAGCAACCATGTGCTTTTATACATGTCCTTTAAAGTGGACTGAACCTAATGAGAAGTTTTAATAGCTTTAAAACCAGCGTCTTCTGGGCTGCAGTGGTCAGCAATAAACTGGGAACGGTTTTCCTGAGGGATTTTCATAAAGGTCATTCTGGTGTTGCTGGAACATGTTTGTGCTTCTCTTTTCATTTTCCATCAGTCACAATATGTAAGAAATGTGACTTAGCGTTGTTAAGGGTTGGGAACAAATTGCAATTTAAAGTAAACTAAATTTGATTACATGCAAGAAAATGTGCACAACATTCACACAAATGGAGGAAATGGATTGCAGTCGTGTCTCATATAAAACGGCAATACATGTGAAAGTGTCATTTCTACCATTTAGTGAAAACTCCAACAAAAACTTCATGTATTTTTTCAAATCTTTGTTCTGTTTCAGCCCAGAGAGCTACTGGCTGGACTCCTCTGAAGGTCAAACTTACTGATCATTCAAGGTTACTTCAAAAACGACAGCAGTGGGATAAGAGGAGTGGCTCATCAGTGGGTTAGACGTTATTTAGAAAACAGGAACAGTTTGTTCAGATAAATGATACCAGATCAGAACTGGGAGACATTAATTGCGGAGTGCCACAAGGGTCGGTCCTTGGACCAAACCTGTTTTATATTGTTAATGATTTTGTAAATGTATCTGTTTGCTGATGACACCACATTGTTTTATTCAGGATCAGAAATAAGTGAGGTAACTTAAGTGATAAATACTGAACTGGTTAAAGTTAAAAACTGGTTTGACATTAACACATTAACTCTAAATAGACTCATTTTATTTTGTTTAATGACAAAACAAACAATGAGGTATCATTAAAAATAGACGGGATGGAATACCATCGCAGTACTTCACATCGTCAAGTTTTTACTGAGTAGTTCTGGTTTGTTAACTTTGTACAACTCACTGATTGTTCCACATTTAACTTAGAAATCTGGGGATCCACATATAAAACCTACACACATCCATTCTTTAGTTTACAGAAAAGAGCTTTGAGAATTATTAATAATAGTTACTATAGAGATCCATCTAACCACGTATTTATTAAATACACTCTCAGAAATGACAGGACAGAATTGTACCTTTTGTTTGTCACTGGGGTGGTACCCTGAAAAGTACAACTTTGTACCTTTAACTGCAGGATTGTATCCTAAGGGGTACAAATTTATACCCTAAAGTACAGGTTTAACTAGTAAAAGGTACAAACTACAAGGGTAAAAATGTGTACCCCCAGTTAAGGTTCAGGGTACAATATGTACCCCTTTAGGATATAACCCCCAGTTAAAGGTACAAAGTTGTACTTTTCAGAGTACCACCCCAGTGACAAACAAAAGGTACAATTCTGTCCTTTCATTTCTGAGAGTGTATAAAAACAGGACATTTCATGATTTGGTGAATTGGAAAACATTACAAACACGTACAAAGCTAGTACTGATGCTCTACCAACAAATATTCAGAAGATGTTTGTAAAAAGAGTCGGCACTGAAAGGAAATAAAGTCTTTAATAAACCTGATTTAGAACCAAGGCGAAGGAATGGAGTATTTCAGTGAATGGTGTGAAGTTATGGAACAACCTGAAGATGGAAATGAAAGATTTGAAGTCACTTCATGTTTTTAAAAAATGCTTTAAATCAAATGTATTGAGACATTATGAAAGTGTGAACCAAGTTAGTGTCTGTGATTATTTTGGAAATATTGGAACCAGAAAGGTAATGAAAATCTCAGTTTATATATAAAGTTAGGAGATAATTATTCAGAGTTTTTGTTCGTAAATGGGAGCAGATTATATACAGGAAGATATTTTCTTCCTTCTGCCCTTTTCATTCAGCTTTGTATTTGATTTTGATTTGATTAACTTTATTACCAGACGCCAGGTCCATAAAAAAGAAATGCATACTAAAACCAGGAATATAAACAGGAAATAAAAACAGATAAAATCAGACTAAAAAATAAAATGCATAAAATAGTTGATTAAAAAAAACACACACAAAATACATAAAAAGGCATTTACCCTCTAAAAAATATAAAACTGCTATAAAAATCCTACTATGAACTCGATTCACCCAAACATGTCAACCAGTGCTTTCTTATAGTGGATAAATAGCGACAACAACTCAGAGCAGGATCAGTGATCGATGCTGAGATTCTACTGTTAGCAGAACTATCCAGTCCTTCTCTAAAGGGGAACATTCACTTTCTTAACAGAGCTTTAAAAGTGCACACACCCTATTGTAAATGTTGATGTATGTTTTGTTTTTTTTTAACTTTTTTCTTTGAATGAAATAAATGTAATTTAAAAGAGAACCTGATAATTCATGGCTGATTATTCCTTCAGGACGCCGGAGCGCTTTCCTTCCCCTCCTCATCCCTCTGCTCCAGCTGCAGCACTGCCCTACTTACAGACGTCTGCCTTCTTTGCATTTGACAGCAAGTTTAAAAGAAATTAATATTTCAGTTGGCAAAGAAATGATGTGTTCCATTTGATGTGGATATGAGATGGAAAGGAGAGGGCTGTGAGCGTTCTGGTGCACCTTAATCCTGAATAATCACTTTATTTCATTAAATGATGGTTAAACTTACAGGAAGTCGGATTCATAGGACCAGAGGGGGATGTGATATCGCTGAACAAAGCTTTAATTTTTCAAAAAGACTCGACTTATTAAATTTGCAAGTGCCTGTCTCATTTTGCAGACAATGTTTAAACAATATTCAGAAGCTTCTCCATCCATGATCTGATTCTACAGTTATGGATTTAGTCTGTCTTCCCTCTAAGGATGAGACTTTGTTATCATGTCTGCTTTCTCTGATTCTGTGGTGAAGATGGAAATCAGATGAATTCTGTTTGTTGTCACAGTGAAGCTGCAGTTCATCTGATCTCACAAAATGAATCAAATCATGGAAATATCAAGCATTATACACACTGTTATTCTGCTTTTGTTCACCTTTTCTGAAGTCACGGGTCCAGCTCCACTTCAGAAACCTTTGGGTTCTTTTCCATTCCTCGTTTAAATGTCTAAATCATGAATAGGGTCTATGAAGGCCGACCGTGTGAACACTAAGCAGAATGTGGACCTATAGGGGGTTCATGTGGTGGAGATGAAATGTGTTTAAATATCAAACATGGAGGAAAACATGACGGAGGAGGAGAGAGAAACAAGGAGGACACGAGGGAGAGAACTCGATGTTCTTCAGGTAAAAAGTTCTATTACAATAAAATGAAAAACATGTGAAGTCATAATAGGTTTTTTGTAAACACCTGATAAAATAAATGGACATAAACAAAATGTTGTTTTTATATTTTAATAAATAAATAATGATATAAACTAATAATCAGAAGAAATTGAGGCACATTGAGTTTTAAAGCCAAAAAGCACTTTTATTTTAAAAAATAACTTTAGTATGAGGCTCTAATTTAAAGCTTTTACAATTAACAGCTGGGTTTTTCCACATTTTGCTTCAAATGAAAATGTTAAAAACTATTTCCAATAAGTTCTAAACATGTCAAATCAAACCTAAATCTAGAAAGTTAAACCCAAATATTTAGGATTGAATTGAAATAAAGTTCAACCTAAACATTTTGAAGCAAATCTGAAATATTAAAAGATAGAAATATTTAGAATCTAAATATACAAATTTAAACAAAGTTTTTAAGTTTATTTTAAACAAGTTAGCGTTAGCATGAAATCTGAGTATATAAAGTTCAACTTTAATATTTAGATTCAAAGTTAAATACTGTATGTAGTTATATATAACTGTGTTGGTCTTAATTCCACAACATGCTAAGTCAGATTGCTGTAAATCATCATTTTTCATTTTGAGTATTGATAATTGATCCATGGTTAATCCTATTCTGAGACTTTATAGGGGATCATTTACATTTGGCTTTTATTTTGGTAACTACTTTCATTTGACATCAATCAAACTTTATTTCACTTTTGGCACATTTTCATTAGAATCTCAGCTTTTAGATAACTCTATATACGTTTACTAATGATCCGTTTTTACTTCATCATTTAAAATTGTGTTTAAACTTTTAGGCATAACGTTTAAAGTAAATGTGTTGTGACTTGAAACAATGTAGCCTTAATGTTTGAATGTGTTCTGTCACAGTGGGCGCCCCAGAACCCTGTTAGGGTTCGGTGTCCTGCTCTAGAAACACTTTCAGAAACAAAACATAAAAACATCAGTACTCTTTTTAAATCCCTTCACTATTTCAACAATAAAAAAACAAAAATATAAAAATTCTAATTGTAAAAATTCTGCTGAAACTTGATGTCTCTAGTTAAAATGTAAAGACGTTATACTATCATTACCTCAGTCTGAGCTGCATGTAGATTATTTGGTCTTTTACTTTGAAAGGCTGAGTTAATTGATCCAGAGGTGTCTTTCAGGCACAATAAAAGCTCTAAAATCTCTAACTGTTAAGAAAATCAGTCCCAGATCTTCATTTAGACTCTTGTTTTCCAAAGAACATAAACCAGAACATTATGACTGTTTAGATTTCTGATCATGACACAATCTGACATCACAGTTAACACGCAGCTAAACGCAAAGAACATCAAAGACGTGTGTGATATTTATCACAATGAAAAATAACACACACACACACACACACACACACACACACACACACACACACACACACACACACACACACACCTTGGAGTAGCTCTAGTTTGGCATCAGACCATTTGTTTCAAATGAAGCAGTCTGAATGATGTGCTCCTGCTCATTCTGCTGCATAAACACTATGAAATAAACCAATATGGAGTTAGCGTGTTCTCCCCGTGCATGTGTGGGTTTTCTCCGGTTTCCTCATACAGATCAAAACATGCCCTATTGGTGTCGATAAGATGGGAGTCGCTTTGGATAAAAGCGTCAACTAAATGAATAAACATGAACATGTCACCAAACCAAGGGGATAAAAACACATTCGTTTGTGTTTTTTCTAAAAGCTGCTTTACGTGACAGTCATTCACACGCTGATGGCAGTAAGCTACATTGTAGCCACTAAAGAGAAACACAGCTGACACAAACTAGTGGCGTCAAGAAACAGAAAAACTGCAAAAAGCAAAGAGAAATAAAAACTAGAAACCATCAAATCAGAGGGAAGCTGTACGGTAAAAACACCAACGAATCAGATCCAGGTTATAGTACCAGGAGGAGCTGACTGCATTCACATTGCAAACATAAAACATCAAATCAGAATTCTTTTGCCAATATTGTTTTATTATGACAGTCTGAGCAACATTTTCAAATCGGACCCAGGCTCCTTTCATTCTAAACCGGATGCGGATCTGATGTTCTTTAAAGGGAATTCAGTCATATTTCATTGGACTTTTACATCCTTGATGTTTGACAGAATTCACAACTCTGAGATGGAAAAGAAGCTCCAAGATGACATAAACCAGTAGATGGAACAAGCTGGAGTTGATATGGAACTTCAGACTTTCCTCTGTAAATCCAGCAATGCCACATCTGTGGACTGCAGGTCACTTCAGGCTGTGGAGCGTTCACACTGGCTCTGATGGCGATCACGTTTAACACAAACTCCACAAAACATCAGAACTCAGCATCGAAATGCAAAACCAAGGACTATTTACCTAGTGAGAGGCAGCTGGACTA
>SSNR01000555.1:0-18503 GCA_006937965.1 Callopanchax toddi
AGGCTGGGGATACAACACAAGTAATGACAGGGAGTGACTGAACTAAACAGCATATATAGAGAGGGAGCTAATCAAGGAGACGAGATACACCTGGAGGGGATTTGTGCAGGACACAGGAGGAGGAACACAGGCATGAACTGGACACCAGGGGGCAGAATATGACAATTTAATTGATCTGATTGACAAGACTGGGTCCCTACCATGTTAATTAAAATATATGGAAATGGTAGAATTTAAAAGATGAAATAAACATTTTAGCACATTCCTCTTGCAATCTGTCAGTATACCAAAAAACCTCGCCTTGCCTTCTTCTTCTCATCTGGGTCGCGGGGGCAGACAGACAGTAAGTTAGGCATTTGGTAAAAAAAAAAAACATAAATATATGGAATATAATTTCTTTGCTGCTAATATACAGATGTAATTTGGACAAATTCAACTGTGTGCTCACCAAAAGAAGGGAGGCAACATTTTCAGCACACTCTTTTATTAGCTGGGTTGTAATTATTTAGAAACTCCCAAAAGGCTGATATAAAGGTTTTGGGAAGAGAAGTTCAATTTAATCACCAAGTGTGTGTGTGTGTGTGTGTGTGTGTTTCCTCATTACAAGTACAATAAATATTTATTTTACCAGAGCAGAGATTATAATTAGCCATCGGAAGCCTGAACCAGAACAACTTGACAGTTTTTTTTGTTGTATCGGTGACTTTTTTCTACCCAGCTTTAACTGCCGTTGGAAGAAAATTACAATTTACTATTGTACATTTAATAATTATCAATGTAGAGGAAATTTACGGTTTCATCATGGCTCACATCCTGAGTACGCCTTCTGGCAGCTGTAATGTTCAGGAAACACCAGAGGTAATTAAGATATGACAGTGATCACTTCTAGAAAAGCCATGCCCGAGGAGGTCTGCCTAGAAATGTAATCATCAGTTTCCCATTTGATTTACAACCTAGAAATAACCTCTTTTGCATATATAAATCTTATTACTGAAAACCATCATCCCACATGCCAAAATGTGCCTTTATTTTATAGACTTGGCTGAATATCCTCACGCCTGCTGCCTTCGCCAGCCAGTAGCGCCCGTTAGATTACATCCCAGATATCCTGGCCCGTGGTGATACGGAATTGAATTGTGCTGCAGGGATTTGGTTCAGGAAGATCGCTCTGCGAGGCAGAAGCCACATTCAGACGGCTTGATACAGTTAGGCCTCAGCTTTACCATTTCAAAACCGATCAAAGATGTCCACTGTTGGAATTCCGTGGGTGAAATAATCGGAATGAGACAACACAAGGTGGACGTAAAGGCTCGATATGAAAACTGCTAAATACTTTAAGTGACTTGGTGGAAGATGCGCGAGGTGTTTTTATCTGTTTGCATTGCGGGCAAACATGATTTCATTTCCTCTAAAGGCATTTCTAAGAAATAATTTAAAACACAACAACTGCTTTTGTGAAAAGAAATCAGTTCAAAACAGAACAATTTGCAGGAAAAGTCAATCAATTCTTTGAGTTTATTTCAAGGATATTTTTGTTTCGGTAACTTCTTTCTATTGTCTGTATTTAAAGTCTATTTTAGGCCATTTGAATGGATTGATACTCCATTAAAGTACTGTCTCATTTGTTATGATTGTTTTAGGGAGCGCACAAAAGTTTTTGAATCGACTGAAGGCCACCTTGATATTGTTCGTTACTTTGACAACATGGTAGCTAACCAGCAGGTAGAAGCAGCAAACAAACTTGTGGCTTTTTTTGTGACACGTTGTCAAAGATTAGGATTCTGATGTTGGTCATAAATTGTCACAGATGCATCCAAAATGTAAAAAATTACAAATAACTTGTACTGAATTTCATCTGCAGTGGTGACCTAGCGTTTCAGTGCAAGGATGCCTCTCCACCTCCAGATTCAGATCTTCAAAGCACCAGTTGTTCCTGCAGCAAGACAATATGATCAAAGCCGTTTCTCTCTGGTTTTTTATGAATTGTTCGGTGTGTTTTTAACAGAGCTCTGGTTTCTTCTCACTGTTAAGTGTTTTCACTGAATTCTTTTTAGCAAATATAAATCTAGATTTTGATCCGTGCAACACACTTACAAAAGTCAGAAAATATTATTAGGTTTATAAAAGTCCGCTCTAGTAGATTCAACAATCATCAGAATAACTGCTCTGAAAGTTTCAGTGTTGGATGAAAAAGAAATGAAAAGTAGAGCATTTTCAAACAAGCCGTGGTTCACCCAGCCAGCCAGTCAGGCTGGTCCAGGTAAACTTAACTCCATTCTATAAATTATGTACTTCAACTAATAAGCCTCCCACAAGGAGGTGGATTATAAAATCAAGCTGGTTCCAGGTATAGAGAATAAAAACATTCTGCTCCTTTTGCCTTTTTCACTTTCTGTTTTAGCTGTAAAACCCTGTGGTTTTCTGCAGAGGCATTAGACTTTTAGATGAGTTTACAAGGGAAATGACTTCAGCAAATAATGCTTAAAGTTCAGAAACAATGAGTAAATTGTGTCTGCTTTTCCTTTCCGAATGCCATTTAAAAATGATATACATTCCCTTCCTTCCTGTGGGAATTTGCAGCTACGCCAGGTTTAGTCTGACACTTTCTGAACCGTGCACAGGAACGAGTGGACAAACACAAGGTAACGAGGTCATTTTCAGACTGCGAGTGTTTGTGGCGCAGGATGAACTCCCTTAGTTAGGGAGTTTAGCGATGTGTGTCATATGATGTCATCTGTTACAGAAATAGGCTTGAACTGTCAGAGCTGATGATGTTAGGGATGCAAAGCAAATCTGCCTGAATGTCAATGAAGGATTATTGCTGCAGTGTTGCATCAAATTGATGTGCACTGAATGAGACTGAATACATTCTGCTGTTGTTGTACATTTGGTGGCTGTTTAGAAATTGTGCCGTTCGCAAAATTAAAGGGCTTAAAAACAAACGTTTCATTTCTTTAAAGTTCCTAAACAGTTAATTTTTTTTTGTTTGTTAAAAATATAATTCAAA
The DNA here is from genome assembly GCA_006937965.1 of Callopanchax toddi. Lineage (NCBI taxonomy): Eukaryota > Metazoa > Chordata > Actinopteri > Cyprinodontiformes > Nothobranchiidae > Callopanchax > Callopanchax toddi. The sequence goes on from SSNR01000555.1 coordinate 3,008, forward strand.
TTGCATGAACTGACTGTGCTGCCACTGCAGGTCTTTGATGTCACAAAACTCCACTACCTGAATATTTCCTTTGAAATATTCCCAAAGCTCCATTGTCAGTTTTAGATGGATGACTTCTTGGAATTAATGCAATGTGTCAGAGTGTTTTATTGTCACTCAAAGTCTGATGTAATCTGGTGCAATGTGTTAAAAAGGCCCCTTGAAAATGATTTCATTCGAAGCTTTTTATGGCTCTGAATAAGTAAGTTGCTTTAAATAACTGTCAGGACTCATTACTGTACACTTTGCATGAGTGTGGGTTTTGCAGTGACTTGGGGTTAGTTTTATATCTGCAGGAATCCCATATGGTATATCCCAAAATATGGAATACCGCAGGGAAAAGAAATATGTTTTTCCTTTGTTTTTTTTAATAAAAAGGAGCTTCATTCATTTCCTGTTGATACGAACTTTATTCTTGATCAGCTAACCATCTGTTTTGAAGAAAATGGGACTTGGTGACAGTATTTACCCAGCTGTTTGCTTCATCATGAACATTAGTCAGTCCAGACAGATTAAATTATTTTGTTTGGTCACTTGACAACACCTAACCAAATGCAAGACAGATTTACTCTAAAATCCTGCAACTTTTGTGTGATTTTGATTGGATCCTGATTATGAGCTTAAATCATCCTTTTTTTAATCAATTTTTTAATGATCCCACTCTGAATCTTTTCTTTTACATCTCAATAACATGTATACGCTATGCATTGGTCAAATTGGACCTCACTTTAAGTGCAGCTGTTGTTTTTCCACATCGTGATGCAAAACCTTTGTTTCAAATGGGCGGAGCTGTTGGGGAGTTGAGTCCTCTCCATGTCTCTTCTCAGCGCATGTTCACGAGACGTCGGTGGGTCTTCAGGGTCTCAGATGATGCTCGTTGATGCAACGATCTACGGATCATCTGCCGCGCTTTGCTGGTAGCTTCACCATGACTGTTTGCTAACGTTTGTGAGGGTGCACGAAAGGTGATTGGCTCTGTCCTCTAGAGAGGAGTGGTCTTTTCCCTTCTTGATGTCAGCAGGGGAAAGACTTTGAAACCACTCGTTTTAGCGTTAGCTCAGAACACATTCCCCAAAAATGAGAATAAGGAAGTGAAAATGGTGAAAATATTTGAACCTTTTTGAGTATCATACAGTCTTTGTGACTGATATGACTGTTAAAAGAACTTTAGAAAGGGAATTTTGCATAATCTGCAACCTTTAAGTTTAAAAGGCCATTTGGGACATGTCCACGTTCCCCTCATGGTAGACCTGGGTTAGTTAACTTGTTCATGTGAGAGGTGAACTTGCACAGCATTGCTGTTATGTGCAGACATGACAAGTCTGTGTTATCCCTTGAGTTTAGGAGCTTTTTATGTCTCTGAATTATTCACAGGTCAGGGTTACAGTAAGTGGCTTAACAAAGAAGTATAATGGTCAGGTGGACAGAACATCTACCACTGTTCACAGACCTCACCTTCAGAAAGCCTCAGGAAATTTTAACCCCTAAATACACTAGTGCTGCAAATTGGCATCAGTTTAATTACACTATCAGTCTCATTTTGGACTACTTTAACACAAAGTATCATCTGTGTAACATATTTAAGCTACAGGACAAGTTTCTTTAGTTTCATTTCATTTTGAAATAAATTAAGTGATAAAGTTACCTCTGATATAGGTTTTATTTCATTCTCACTCCAGCTGAGCTGACAGAATTGCTTTTAAATGGAAAAGGGAAAGGCGGCACATGAAGGACAAATGCACGTTTGAATTAATCAATTTCAGTTCATTATCATTCTGTTGCCATTTTTACTCTAATTTATGCCAGCGCACATTCATACTTTCCCCCACAATCTTCTTCATCTTCCCAGTATAATCCAGTTCCACAAAAAAGAGAGAGCCATAAGTATAATTATCTCCAGACCGACACGATCGAACGCAGTGCAGTATAATCCTACTGCAGTCCAGTCCGCCAGAGCAGCCTGCTGCTCATAGACATGTCATGTTATTGTCTGTTGTCACAATAGAAGACAAAATTAATGTACTTATTATGGTTAAATTAGATTTAGAGCGATTTTTGTAAAATATAGCCAACATCTCACCACCGCAGAGCAGAAAAAAAGATCGATTAAAGCGTTTTGATGTTGGTGTGAAAGAGAGAGGACCCATTTTTTACTCCGACTGTGAGCAGGTGCAAATGTGTGTTTCCCAAACATAATTACACTCTATTGTTCAAAGTGGAAAAGATTACAGATCCTCAAAGGGTCTCAGTGCTCCAAGCCTCGGTGGCCTCTGAGGCGGATCACGGCCGGGCTTTGCCCCTAAACACGACCGTCTTGATGGTGGGTATTTGTGGGATATCCCTGCTCTACTTTCCCACACTAAACTCACATCTGGGTTCAGCAGCTGAGCTCTGATTGGCTGGTTTATTGTTATGTCTGACTTTTAGAGAGCATATTGTGAGAAATACCATGAAACTACTATTTATCTTGTGTTAGCATTACACTAATTTATGTTATCCATCTAAAAAATGATACAAAATTATGTCCCAATTAAGTAATTATGATCCAAAAAAATTAAACTTTTATATTTTACCAAAAGTTTTACACCAAGTGAACAAAAGTCTGGGTATCTCACCCTGAAACCAGCCATTTATGCATCCCGGTAACTGTAAACGCTCCAAAGCCAAAGCAATCTTTGTGCAAGTGCCATTGTTTAGGGATAATAGTGTCTAGAAACAAAGAGCTTAGAATACAATGATGAATGTGTATGCTCCTTCTCACTGAGCAAGGGAATCACAGGCTGACCCACTTTAAATTCATATGTGAAGGTGATGTATGGAAGATGTTGTAAAGGGGAAGATGAGGAAGAGAGGGGGGGGGGGAAGGAGAAAACCATCAGGATTTCCCTTCCACTGATATATCATTTCCGTCCTGTTCAGAAATGATCAAAACAGTGACACGTCTATGGAAAACTATCTTCGTTTTCCAATAAAACAATATTTTTTTAACATTTTTTTTCCTCAAACATAATACATGTGCACATGTACAAAAGATTAATTGACTTTACTGACTGAAAAATACAAAAGATTGTTTTATTTTTTATTTATAAGATTGAGCAGTCAGTGGGCGGCATATTGCTGTGATGTTTCGAACTGTTGTGCAGAAAAAGTCTGCTTTACTTCTCAGCAGAGGCCTGTTCTGCTGCGTATTTTTGAGTTTTCTTTTATTTTTTCTTGTGTCAGCGTGGGTTGTGTCTGGATTCTCCTCCCACAGCCACAAAACGCGCATGTTAATTGTGGATTAATTGTACATAAAACAGACGATAGGAGCATGGTTTGTCCCGTTTGGACTGGCATCTTGTCCAGATTACCTCTAAACCTGAGTGTTTTGGGCTGCTGTGATTAGCACAAGCTACCAACAGCCGCTACCTCTTTCATGCTGCAGCTGAAAGCATCCGTGGGAAACTTTTCCTCATCTGCGAGATGCCCCCGTTAATGAGCAACAGATGACAGAGTTAGAGTCTGTGATAATTCTGAAAGGAATAAACACCGGCCAGTCTTCCTTCTTCAAAAGAGCACCAAAACTCTTCACAGTAAATACAGAACTTTTGCTAGAATGTCACCATTTACTCAGCATCAACAAGGTCTAAATAATGAGAGAAACATTTAGTAAACACCAACACGCTGGGCATTAGTGTTCAAATACATACAGTTTAGAACACAAGGTCTTACTAGCTTTTAATTTATCATCTTAAAACACTGTTTTTTACTACGTCTAGTGAGGGATTTAAACATCCTCTTGTTCTAATGAATGTGGACATGCATGGTCAAAAACAAAAGGGTGAGGGACCTTGTCTGATAAAATGCTTGGATGAGTACAAAATCACCCTTTTTGTTCCATCTCCTCTTGTTGGTTTTGTAATTTTGCCTTCCAAAGCACCACACGCCATCATCCCTTTCATGTAAAAACAAAAACACACTTGCACGTTGGACACATTGTATTACATATTGGTCCTTTAACTCACTGCTTATCAGATTATTTGACAGAATAATCTACACATCTCATTAGAAGCTAACAAGTCACATCAATTTTCTCATTTTAATGCCATTAAATTTACATAAATGCCACTTATGACATATTTATGAAGGCAATTCAGTTTATGAGTTAATGGCAAAAATCGAATCAAATCTCTAGACTGCAGGTAGCACAGTGTTAGTGTTGGGTTTAGTATAGGTTAAAAAACAGGGGTCTGTATAGTTTATCTACTTGTTCATTAAACTTTGTGGGATCTTTTTTTTTTTTTTAAAGCTAACTTACAGCAATTTTTAAATGCTGAAAGGAAATAAATATATTTTGAACCAACCGGCTTTGATAAGAATCAAATAAAAGTTCAGATTAATGCCTCTAGAAGAAATTAATGAAGTCACATACATGTTCAACCATCTGATCTTATTTCTTGTTCACTCTGATGACTCATTAGTATATTCTTTATTGTTTCAAACTGTGATTTTTGGCCATTTTTCAACAAATAACTCGTATAGAATGTTAGTTAAGTGTTTACATTTTATTATCAAGAGAATAAACAAGAACATGTTTTGCCCTCTTCAAAGAAATATTACCTTTTCTTTGTCCACATGAAGTGCTAATAAATGTCATAATGTAACTGTATTTATATCAAACTTTAAATCAGTTATTTATTTTATTATATATAAATATATTTTTTTCATTTCAAGCTTCATTTGTTTGGTGGCTTTTTACTAATCTATTTTGAGTATGTAGATTTAAGAGTTTTATATTATAGTATTTTGAATGTAGACCCCTTTAGGTAACAATTCTTAGAATAACTGTTATGGTATATTGTTTTACGGGGTTCCCGCGGGGTCTTATAAAGTCTTAAAAGCATTGAATTTACGAATTTGGAAATAATACCTTAAAAAGACTTGAAAAGGTCTTGAATTTTGATATCTGGGTCTTAAAATGTGTGCTGTATGTAACTTCTCCGTATCGCATTTCACCTCAAAGGTTTCATTTGTCAACCACGATTATTCAGATTAAATAACTTGTCATACTTTGTACATTACACATTTCTTTTAAAAATAAATGAACATATGTTCAAGAATTTTTGTTTTCTTTGCCCTGAAGTCTCACAAAGTCACGTATCTCACGAGGGTTAGGCTAACCCAATGTGGCTAGCTGTTATGCTAGCTCCGGAGTGTTTTTAGCTCATGATTCCTGATTTGTTTTCAATCTCTCCCTGCTTGAACACAGCTGATTTCTTTGGATGAGTGATGAACCGCTCCAGTAGAAAGCAATGAAGGCTGAGGAGACATTTCAACAGTTAGATTTAGGAGTTTCTGAGCAGAAACAATGCTAACGTTTTTACGACAGTGATTTAAAACGGACACTAGGAGGTGCTAAAAACAAGCAAAAACTGCACAGTGCGCCTTTAAAATTGGATTAAAAAGCTGTTGTTGTTAAGTACACTGTCACCTTGACTGGATGATGGTTAAACATTATGGGATGCTGAGTTAACATATTTTCCCATTAGATGACCTCATTAGTGACGTTCACTCTGATCATTGTTCTGAAAATCGTTGCCAGTCTTCTGCTCCACCGAGTTGTTCAGAACATGGTAAAAAGATTGTAAAGGGATAAACTTATAAAATGATGACATGGCAAGGTCAAATGTCAAACTCAGTACTTTTCAAAATGGCTGTTTTGAAACCATTCTGTCACTGTAATTTTGTCAATCTCCAGTCACACACATACAACATGACCTGACTTGTCAATCATCAGCGACCCGGTGACAGTATTTGTCTATCCTACATGAAACAAAGGTCTCTAATGCTTATATACATGTAACTACTGGAATAAATACATTTAAATCTCATTATTAACTCATGGTTTTGAGGATTCATCCACTGATTTCTGTTCACGTCTTTGAACGCCGATAATGAATACTGCTAAATATTCTCTTTATCTTATACTTTGTACAGATTTTTTAATCACAAAGTAAAAATCCTGATTTGAGGTCAAGCTCCGATGTGGCAGCTATGTTTGGCCTGTATAAAACAGCGGGGATTTTTGAAGTCCATAGATAGTTGCCTGAGAGTCAGTGATACATGATGCCCATAAGGACGTGGGGTAATTGCCGGTTACATAGCGAACATGACAAATTGCCTCCACCACAGTGAGGTCCCTCAAGTGAAACAAGCCTCTATAAGGTCATTCTCAGGTTAAGAGTGTTATCAGCTGTTGACCTTGACTGTTCTCCTCATGTCTGTGTAGCAACGGGTTGCAAGGGATGGAGCCAAGAGCCATTTATGTTCATTAAAAGTCAAGATTCAAGCGTTGGATAGGGGCTGTGATGAGATCCATCTGCACCATTTTAATCTAATAATAATTTGCAATATAGATATGTTTAGCTACAATAATTTGAACATAATTGAAACAGAACCAGGTTAGGTCTCTGGTGGTTTTTGGTTTTATAGTTTTTTTTTTTCTTTGATGAATCCAGGAAGTTTCTTTCCAGTTTTCTAACTTTGTGCGTCAGCAAACTTTATAAATAATACAGATCCAAAAGTGTTGGTGACTCCTTTTTCAGTTTTCTGGGATAAAATAATAAAAGCCCTTACCTCAGAATGTCTACATATCCCAGTTCTTCTGTTATTGTATTTCCATACCTGCCAAGATGAGTGCGAAGTCGTAAAAGCTGATTCTCTCAATTTTTAAGCAAACCTTTCAATATTCATGTTACTCCCCATCAGATATAAGTAAATACATGATTTTTTACTTTTTGTGTCCCATCACTCATAGAAGCATCACCTTCTGTGACATAAATATGAAGCAGCTTTTGCAATGATCCATCAATAATTGAATATGTCCACATCAAATTTTGTCTTTGGAGTTCATATTTTTAGATCAAAACTGGCGTGCCCTGTTTCAGAGCCCCACGAGCATCTAAATGGAGAATGCGGTGTGAGGATGCTAACTCGCTAACTCCCTTGATCTTTGCCTGGCTAGGCTACAAGGCTGCATCCTTACATGATAATGGAGGCTGCTATTTTAAACAAACCATAAGGGATGCATCTATTTTGCATTAAACCATTTCATTTTGACAACTCTCACAAGACTGCTGACAAATACAAGTTTCAGAGGCTAGATAGCTGCATGCATAGGCATTAGACGTAAAAAACCACACTAATATTTCAATTATGGAGCTTCTTGCAAAACATAACCAGTTTTGAAATTGTGCATGTATGACAACAACATCCAGCTCTTTAATTTTAATGATGCTCAGGTCACACTTTAAAGAAAAAAACATGCTGAAGTGGTATTTTAGGTTTTCTTTTCACAAGGTAGTTAAACAGGCCCACAGCTAAAACTTTGAAATTGTGTTTTGGTCTAAATATAACTCACTCAGTCTTACCTTTCTTTGTGTAAACAGGCAAACACAAAACCACTGAGCCCCTCAGGGTTCAAAAGGCAATTATTTGGAGAAAGTTGCCATGTTACAGTTTGAGGGAGGGATGCTAATTACCTTAGTGGATTCGTGAGTTGCTGCCTCTTCCTCTGCTTTTGTTCATCCTCTTCATAGGCTAATTAATTATGAAACAATGCACAGGTGATTCATCTGAGAATAAAAACTTTTATAAGCCTTTCTTTTTTCCTATCGCATTTACACAACAGCAAAGGGAAGGCTTTTTATTATGTGTATGAGTCATATCTACAGCTCCATATGTACAGGAAGTGTTCAATAAAGTATCCAAAGACAGAGAGAGGAGGGACAGATGTATAAAAAGCAAAGGATGTCCTGGTTTATGGCAACAAAACCAGATTTTTTTAAAAAAAAGCAGACATTCCTGGGGTTACCGGTCCAGCTTCTATCCATATCCTGCCTTTTATGATTCGTAGGACAGCTTGCAAAGAAATATTTTCAAGTCATATTTAATTAGCAACAACAACCATTCCTGGGTTTAAATATTCACCACATTCCCTTCTTGCATTCATCAGCACCCCATGATGGTTTAAGATGGCTTACTTATTCTTTCTGCTCACAACAATAAGAACTGTGAAGCAGCACCGAGTTGGAAAAAAACATTCTACCAAGTAGAGTGCTCCCTGATTTCACACATACTGCCAAAGTGATGAAATTCAAAACTTATTTAGCAGTTGAATGGCTACGATATTCCCACAGCAGACCTGCCAACTTAGCTTTAATGAAATGGGGACAAGGGTGATGAAAAATGTAAAGAAACAAGGGTAACCCCTAGTATCCCTCTAGGTTTGGTGTTAACCTTGATGCATCATGCTACAGCACTTTATTTTTTATATCTACAGATTCACTTCCGAGCTTTACCCATCAGGTCTCGTATCAGATCAAACTACAAAATTGTGCAGACATCTGATGGCCTGTTGACACAGTGGTGTGAAACTAAGTGTTTTCTGACTAAAATGATCATATTTGATGTAAAAGCTGTAGCCTCCCATTTTGCAGATTTCTGATTGATCTGTTAGCATTTTTCCCAGTTTTCTCCATGTAGTTGTCCTCATATTTCAAACATTTAAATGAAATTATCTAGCTATCTTTATAGCTAGCTAGTTTGCAAGAAAGCTAGACATAGCTAGCCATAGATATCATATATAAAGGCTAGATATCTCAGCCGCGCTGTTCGCCAACTGCAACGTACCAACAATGGCGGCCATCTTACCACAGATAGCTGCCCCCTTCCTTAACATTGCTGTCAATGGTGCATGTACTAAAGACCTCTAACTTGCTCAATTTTTAACCAATTTTCAAACGGTTTGCTTTGTTATAAACGTCAGAGACGTGGCTGTGAAATATAATGGTAATGGACAGGAAACTAAAACTGTGCAAGTATCCCGTATCAAGCCAATACATAATAAGATTTGTAATAAGGCAAACCATTTGTAAATCCATTAATATTTCATCGAGTTAAGAGTATTTTTAGTTAAGCTGATCGCTCACCTTCCATCTGCTGCCATAGAGAGCAGAACGTTAGCTGTCTGTGGTAAGATGGCCGCCCTTTAGCCACGCTGTTGACTCCCAGATAATCTAGCCTTTATTTAGCTAGCTAGCTAAATAGATAGCTACATAGATTTCATATATATCACTAGATGCCCTATGTGGGACTCTACGGCATCCCTACATGGCAGCCATCTTGCTTTGGACAGCTGACGTTCTGCTCTCTATGGTAGCAGATGGAAGGTGAGGATCAACTTACTAAAAATAATCATAACTTGATGAAAAATGAACGGATTTGCAAAAGGGTTACTTTCTTACAAACGTTATTATGTATAGACTTGAGATGTGATACTTTTACAATTTATGAGTTTCTCAACCATTATCGATATATTTGATATATATTCACAGCCACGTCTCTGACATTTATAAAAATGCAAACCGTTTGAAAATCGGTTAAAAATTGAGCAAGTTAGAGGTATTTATTAGTACATGCTCCATTGACACCAATGTTAAGAAAGGGGCAGCTGTACGAAGTAAGATGGCCGCCGGCGTAGGGACGTCAGGGTCCACTGACAAACAGTGCGGGTGAGATATCTAGTGATATATATGATATCTATGGATAGCTACCTAGCTAGACATATATCCCCATATAGCTAGATCTACTGTAAGTATTGGCATTATATTGGAAAAAAGGCTTTGAATAGATCTACTGCTTAAAATTTGCCATTTTGTAATTATGTTATTTATTTGTATCAGTGTTTTTCATTTTAGCCTTTAAGATACTAATTATCCCACAGCTTTATATTTTTTCTGTCTGATGACATAATAAAAACATAAAATGATCAGAGAAGTAGACAAATACTTTTTTACTCTTACTCAAGTACTTTTTGGACAGCAACTTTTTACTTTTACTTGAGTTAAAATAGTGTTACTCGTACTTATCGGTAAGTACCGGTACATTTTTGGGTACTCTACCCACGTCTGGTAACTTGTACGTTCCTCCCCTTTTGCTCCAAAGCAGGTAGGATGGCTTTAGTCACCAAACTAGAAACAGAAAGGGCCTTTGAGCTTAGAGTCACTGAAAAGAAGAAAAAAAAATGTTGCATTTTACACATCAAACTGGCAAATAAATAAAATCAAACTACTGGTAAATCAACAAGGCTTCTGTGAAATGCTTTTCTGTGAAGAAAAAGATGGTTTTTTTTTTTAAAACACGCAGAACCCAACCTTGAATACATAATATGAGCGTTTATTAAATTGAGTGGAGGAATCTTGTTGAGGCACTCGTCCTGGAAGCTGGGTGACCTTGTTTGAGAAGTTTAAGCTGGAAAATGTATATATATTAGAGTCTGGTTGATTTCTTTTCTTTTTGGTTCTTTGCTTTTTACAATGTTTCCTTTGCTACCTTTTTTTTCCTGTCTCATGCCCTGAAGGAGTTCTCAAATTCTAATTGCAGTGGTCTATTGTATTCTGTAATATATTAGTCATATTACCGTGAGGTTTGATTCTTATTGAAGCAGTTTAGTGCTACATCACTACATTTTCTGACAATTAACAGCAGGAGATTGATACTATAGGTGGTATAGGGGGTAAATTATTACTTTTTGAGTGATTTGACCAAAGTTAATGTTACATTTTAAAATTTAACATTTAAAACAAGCGATATCTATTTTTTTAGTTGGGCAATTGGGCCTGTACATTGCTAATTTGGTTAATTTGCTGAAGGCATTTAATAGAATGTGGCTGGAGATTTTAATGCCATAAAAGCTTTTAAATTAGCACATAGACAACTCCAAAGTCACAGTGATGGTGACATATTGCATGTTAGTTAGGGTCTAAACATATTTTTTGTAAATTTATTTTGTAAAAGAAAACAGCTGCTTTAGTACATGATCCAAACCTTTATATTACTATTTTCAGTCGTCAAATGCTTAGAGCTTTTGTCATTTATTTACAACAAACTAGTAGAAATCTTGAATTTCTGTCATGTCAAAAAATAAGAAAACATCACCTGTGGGTGTGAAGGTGTTGGGGACTTATTTACCATCAAAACCTTCATCCATGTCCACGTGTCCCACCAAGATTCACACCAATTCTTTCCTCAATTCACAGGAAGCTTCACAAGGGGATTGCCACCAGTTCTATTTAACCTTAAGAACGAGCGTCTGCTCAATGGGAACCATTAAACCACCTCTGGTCCCAGCTCAAATGTTCTATCTTTACATGATAACGTTTTTTATTCTTTTTTTTTTTATTCTCGGTCTTTTCGAATAAACTTCTAACTCAAAACTCTCAAAAGTTCAACTTTAGCTTCATTATTTAATCTTTCCACACATCCACTATAAATATTTAACTCTGTAACATGACAGAATCCTTAAGAACATAAGGTCTATAGACGTGTAAACATCCATCGGAATGGCTTGTGCCACCTCAGAGATTTTAAATATCACTTAATATAATGAAAAGTCTAAAAACTCATGGGATTTCATCCTAATCCCATGGGAAAATCAAGGCTGCAGAAATCCCTGTGGGTGTAATAATATATAGTAAAAGTGCATTTATTTTAACAACATCCGTGATCTCATTATTGCTGTCTGTTTAATCAAATATTCAAGCTTAAATTATATGTCTGCAATAAAATTAAAAGGACTTATGCAGCCGTCCATCTTTCTCAAACACCAGAAAGCAGACCACCGTTGGAGGGCTGAAGCTCGAACTAACAGGAAGATGATGTGTCTCTGGAGACCAAGATGCCTTGGGAGAGAGGCAGCTCTTAATCATCAGGAAAACACTGCTCTGGTAGTTTTTTTTTACATTTTCTTTTCCTGTTGCTGTCTGCTCAACTCGTTTTTGTTCAAGGGGTCGTACGCATTTCTGTCTATGACTCACAAACACACTGCGCTAATTTTAAAGTGACAAATGTTGCTGAGTGACATGAAAACATTTCCTTTATTCCACCATGTCTCAAGGAAAAACTTTAGCTGCATGTATTCAGCTTGCACCACTTAAGAGATGTTAGAAGTTTTGTCAGATTTTGGAAAAAAAAAAAAAAAGGTGTTTTAATCTACTAATTTCACAAATTTCCTTGCAATTTATAATTCTACAAATAAGATTTCATTGCAAATCTCGTTTAGTAATTGTACTATATTGGTCACAAGTTTTGGATTTATGTGAAAGTAAATGCAAACTCTCCAAGAATTTCAGAGTAAATAATTGAAACATAATGGGATATTTCACTAAAACATGAGCAGACAGAAAACATCGAGGATTCTTGCACAGCATGTTTGTTGCATAATTTGATGTTACAGCGTTGTAGAACATTGACTACCTGATGCAACGTCTCTGTAAATCACTCTCTAAATCGCTTTCTTCTAAAATCACAATTCAGTCTCTGAAGGCAGATTTTATTAAAACTGTGCAAAAGAAAGAATCCTCTATTTGCTCCAAGCAGTGTATATTTTTTCTTTTTTTTTTTTTCGACAAGCCATGTCTGCAGAATAAACTAAATCTGTCTTTTTCTCCAAGTGGACAAAACCTACCTGAGAGCAGAATGACAGAGGGAATCTATCCTCAGTTTTCTTCCTCTCAGTCTGATCTGTATGAGGGCTCTGCCGCCCCTAACTGAGTGTATTTCAGCTGGACGGAAAGAGCAGCCAGAGGGATGATCATTTGTTTCCATTCTATCAAGAGGCTCTGCTGTAGACCACATAGAGAGGCAGGTGGTGAGGGAGACTTAAGGCATGGTCTGGGTGGAGAAGTCCATCAAACACAGGGGGAAATTTTCCAACTTGTTCTCAATCAATGCACAAATAATTAAGGCAGAAAGAAGCAGATTAGGCCATGATGGGATAAATAAATTAAAGCTGCATATTCTCAAATGTCACTGTTTGCAAAATGCTTAATGCTTTTTTACCAGCATGGTGCAACATTTCCCTAATGAATGCAAAATAATAATAATAAAAATAAAAAAAAACAGATTGCTGTCTGTAATCTTTAAATTGAGTTACCAAACATCCATAATTAATAACATTCAAAATCTAAATAAAAACACTCATAATGTCTACATTGATAATGTGTATATGGAAAACAAAAACAGCAACTCAATGGCCTCCTATGAATTTTTTTTAAAGGTTCAGTCTGGGTTTAGAGCATCCACAAAGCAAGTGTATTGATTGTGTTCAGTCTGAAAACTGCTCGTCCCTTTAGCAGATCCAAGGTTTGCGTCTTCTGACAACAAAAGCATCATTTGTTTGAGTAGCAAAGCAGGTTTTTGCTCGTCGGTGAAGCCTACTTGAACTTGAGCATTTATATAATCACAAGTTCATATAAACACAAAACACACACCTGTAGTTCCCTGTGATGAATTAAAATAGTTTATATAAAGAGTTTTAACAAGTTTATAAATGTGTTGCTTTTTAGATTCCCCTCTTTACGTTAAACTTATAGGTCCAGTTGGTTTTAAAGCACTGGTGAAAACCCATCTCTGGCACAAACATACAAGCAGATATTTCCAGTTCAAATCATGCATTCCTATTCAAATTAGTAATTATATAAATCATGCAATACATTTAGCAGTTTTTGCTAGTTTTTAGTGCCCGTTTTAAGTCACTGTCATAAGAATGTTAGCATTGTCTTTGCTCAGAAACCTAAATCTAACTGTTGAAATGTCTCCTCAGCCTGCATTGCTTTACTGGAGCGGTTCATCACTCATTCAAAGAAATCAGCTGTGTTCAAGCAGGGAGAGATTAAAAAAATCAGGAATCATGAGCTAAAAACACTCCAGTGCTAGCATAACAGCTAGCCACATTGGGTTAGTCAAACCCTCATGAGATACGTGACTTTGTGAGACTTCAGGACACCGGACCTGAGACTCAGAAGTTGCAAACGTGGTATTCTGGACACAAGCAGCAGATGGGGCTAGTGACTTTTCATTAAAGGGTCATATTTGCACATACTGCTCTATAAAATATTTAAAAATATGAAAAAGTTACATAGTGTGCTTTAAGTTTAAACATTTCTCCTGAAGTGTTGTGGGTATTATATCACCCCAAAAAAAATTCTGTTAAACAACTGAGAAATATGGTTTTATATGCTGTGTTAAATTTCAAAATGTAGCAATTTATTCAAAAACATAAATCAAAAGCACAATCCAAAAATCTTTTAACTAGAAATAAATGAAAACCTTTAAGTTTAAACTCGATGTGATCCAACATCTTTATTAAATGATATGCCTGAGTGCAAACGGTGTAGGAAATATGACATAAATAAATTAAAGTAATAACTTTTTAGAGATGAAGGGAGTGAAAGTTTGTCCATTGACCTGAATCCATCAGGACACCTGGAGTATTTCAGAATGGAAGGTAGAGCAACAAAACCCCTCCAGCAAAGAGACGCTGAAAAGAATTACCTATGAAGAATGGGAGGACATGTCTCCACTGACTTGTACAGGACAGGCATCATCCATGCCCAGGAGGCTGGAATCTGTGAGCAAAAAATACGTGTAGACAACCAGACGCAAATAAAAAAACACAATAAATGATGAACAGTTTGGTTTTCTAGTGAAAAGAATAATGCAACCTAATTTTTCTTCAACATACATTCAGCACAGAGCAGTTTCTGGTTCATCTTTCAATAAAAATGTGTCTGTCTTAAGTTTTTTTTGCAGCTGAATCTATATTAGATTTAAAAAAATTGTTATTTACTTCATTAAATGCAAGTGAGTCAAAAATATCTAATAAATTAACAAAAATAAAGTTTAAAAAAATATCCCAGAATCCATGATTACGCACCTAGTGTTTGCTACAAAGATTTACCGAGTTCCGTTTTCAGCTGGGCCTAAACCTCCTGCCTCCGTGGACGTGAGGCTGGAGTCGCTGCTGCACCAGCTGTGAGGTAATGGGGCAAAGAAAATGCAGTCTGGTTAAAATGATAAGTGTGCTGTCCAATTAGTGGTAGCAGCAAATATGCAAATAGCAGCATATGTTTTAATGACTAGGGAAGTTAGTTAATTTAGTTAACCTAGTTGGGACTTTAAGAGTCAATTTAGGCTAATTTGAGTTGTTATGGAATTTGGTTTGGCTTAATTTAGTTTGGAAGAATTAAGCTTTATCAAAGCAAACCTCTCGATCAGAAAGTGGTGTTCGCTCACTGAAAGGTGGACGCTCCTAGATCTGACAGGCGTTGGTTTCTCCACGAGCTGAGGCTGGAGTCCCCAGACTCGGAGTGGTGGTCCTGGAAGGCGTGGCCGCCGAGGACCTCGCCGGACAGTCCGTGGATACGTCCCGGTCAGCAAGGGAGGCATTTCAATGGTGGTTTCAATGAGAATGTTTTCTCCTTCACAGTTTTCCTTACAGAAGATCTTCCTGCTTCCAGAGAGAGGAAACAAACATCTCACTGTGAAGTTTCCTCCTTCTGTTGCTGTACGACCTTCTGCTGTGTCTCCATCCTGCAGAACTGATGAGAGGAGAAACAGTTCATAGTTTCTGTCAAAT
>SSNR01000555.1:18513-34591 GCA_006937965.1 Callopanchax toddi
AAGGTCGTTGCCTTGAAATACCAAATCCGATGACGGAGGACATCATTGATCATCAGGACCCGAAAGGGAGGAAAGGATTGTGGTACCTTTCCAACGGACAGAGTCAATCAAAAATGAGAATCAGAGCTTGAGTTTAGAGATTACCAGACACAGGGGCCCCTGTGTCATTGACCTTCAGGAATTAGGAGCATCCCACAACGAAACAGAATCAGGAGGAGGGCACCGATCCAAACGATGCCAGGAGACTGAGGAGTGGGGAAGTTTGTGAAGGGGTAGGCAGCAGCGGAGGCGTCGTTGATGAAGATCTCCAACCCAGAGCAGCGTCGGCAGATGAGTCGCAGACGAGACCAGTTGGGACCTTGGACGTCCGGTCGCTGGACAGAAGAGTAGAGCAGAGGCACAGCACAGCAAAACAACCACAATCTGATGGAGGGCATTCAAAAAGTGTGAATGTAGGGCAGATTTGGTTAAAATAAACTAGAAAAATTTAATTAATCTAATTTTAAAATAAGGCTATGTGTCATGCCATTACATTTAATTAAGGATTTAACCTATTTAAATGATTTAAGAGCTCTATTATTTGTATAAAACTCTGAAGAGATTGACTTCACCCCCATGAGGTTACTCTAGGAGTGACACTTTTAAAGTGAATTTGGAAAGACATTACGTCATATCTTAAACTAAGTTTAAACTATTTAAAGTTTTGGAAATAACTTAGTAAACTAAGGATTGAGATTTTGATAACCAAAAATTGAGTTTTGGAAATAGTGAAATCAGTCATTTTAGATCTGAAATCTAAAGTTTTAGAGGACATTTTGTTTTAAATGACCTAAAATATATTTTTATTTATTCCTAAATTTGATTTGAGGAAGTAAATTAAAAATTGACTTGGCTCGCCTTTACAGTAATTATTATCATGAAATAATTATTGTAGATAGTAGTAAATTAAACATTAAGTTTGATTTAAACATAAAGTAATTTTACTAAATGAATACAGCATTAGGCTGTAAAATAAAGGAACTCTGGCTTAGTGTTTACCAGGATGGACGCACAGCTGACTGGAGTACAGCAGGCGACGTCAACAGCTCGACCAAGTCTGTTTATCAATAAAACACATGGTTAATAACACATGGTTAAGGAGGCATAAACATGGAGACACATTCACGCCGATCAAACAGAAAAGGGAGACAGCTGGTGTTAGGAGTCAGAGAACACAGAGACTCATTAGTTGAAATGAAAAAGAGTCTTAGAGAAACGTCACCCCCCTTTGTTTGGAGGATGAGGTCGTTGTTAGTTCTCCATAGGTTAGAGATTGTCATAACCGGGTAAGACTGATCTTTGAGAAAGGTAGTTTTTGTAGGACCAGGGTCAAAGGTGAGTCTGGGAGACTTAGTAGTCGCGTCGGAGGCGACGACTGCACACACCGTTAACATCAAAAGCATCGCCGGGCCGACGTATCGAACGCTCGGGAGGCGGAGACTGAATGATGAAGGATGAAAGAATGGTTGAGGTCCCTTTGGAGGAACCACCAGGGGTGTGTGAGAAGAGGTCACACCTGAGAGGGTGGCCTTGAGTCTTTTCTTAATTGCAGGAGGACTGCAAAGAAGAGTAGTGAGTTCTGTCTGTGACAGAGGAGTCTTAACCTGCACTTCCGGGGGAAGAGGAGGTTTACCTTGAGGTCCAGTAGGAGGAGGCTCAGTGTGAGGTACCGTAGGGCAGTCTGGTTCTGCGGGGGTCAGAACGAGTGCAGCTCGGGGCACCTGAGGACTGAGTGGGACTCCCTCTGGTTCTACTGTTAGAGTAGAGTAGACCTGTTCTACCTGAGGAGGAGGCTCACCTTGAGGGCCAGCAGGGGAGACCAGTTCTGCGGGGAGCAGAAGGGGTTCCTGTGGACTGAGTGGGAGCTCCTCTGGTTCTGCTGTTAAGAGAGGGGATTCAGTCTGGGACGCCTGAGGGCTGGCCGGTTCCGCGGGGAGCGGGACGGGCTCTGTGCCGGACGCCGGAGAACTGCCCGACTCTGGGGGAAGCAGAGAGACGTTGGGCTCAGGAGCGTCAGCGTTGACCTCTGGAGGGTCTGAGCTTGACACTGGAAGGTCAGATGTTGTTAGAGGAGGATCAGGTTGTGTCGTGACCCCCCTTTTCTCAGTGATGGAAACTGAGGTTGGTGGATCAGATGCAGTAGATGGACTGGCATCTGTAAGATCAGGCATTGGAAAATTATCTAAGATGGCTTGACGTAGTAGGTCCCAGTTCTCTACAATTCTCCATCGCAGAGAGTCTATGACCGTCTTCAACGAACCACTCGCAGCGCGTCGAACGATACTGGCCTTTCTCCAGCCTACCAGGCTTTGGGTGTCGATCAGAATGAGAAACCTACGAATACATCGAGGATCATTAGGATCTGGCAAGTCCTTTTTGAATCGCTCTGCCATCTCCTGCAGTTGAGAAATTGCAGGTGAAACAGTGGTTGGACCATTAGACACAGTAACTCTATATTCTGGGGGTTCCAGCACCAACCGCGAAGGTGGGCAGACGGGAGTCACCTCTGGGGTGACTGTCTTTTCTGCACTCGCTGCGGCAGGAGTCTGAGGGAGAGACTGCTCGGGCCTCACAGCCGGGAGGCCTGCAGCTTCCTCATCCCAGTAGAAGAATTTGGCGATAGCTCTACGTAGCCTGTCAAAGTCACTCTTCGTGTGTGGTGACTGACGGTCAATAAACATACCCACCATCATGTCTGAGGTCATTTCAAGAAGAAAGATCTTGTCCTCTAAACATGTGTCAGGGTAGTCTTCCATGAGCCTGTCAAATTTCCTGAAATAAGCAGATAGCTTTTTTGGGTACCTTGGTTCAGGTACAGACTTTTCCATTTTTACTATAAAGTCAGCAATTTCACCTGTGGTGAGGCGTCTACCCTCTTTTATCTGTTTTTGTTCAGACATTGTTTATTCAGATGAAGATAATTCACTGAAGGAGAAAGAAAGAGTTAAGCTCAACCAATGTAATGAAGTGATGTGTCTCTGAGACAAAGAGTTAAACGAGGCGATGGAAGACGAATAACAGCGGCGTTGTTTAGCGGAATCAGCGGATATTTACCTATTTAGTGGTTAGCTCGGGGGACGTACTCAGCCGATGCTACCTAAACTCGTCGTGAAAACGCACGAGATTTTTGACGAAGGACAACCGGTCTCTACCTGGTTTGTCTCTGGACGTCGGATTTAGGCCACGNAAAGTGATAAACTGTCATTTAACCCTGATAATAGCTAATATTTATTGAAGGTATCTAGGTTCTTTGAAAGAGTACAGTGAATTGAAATACCTTATTAATAACGTGAACTGAGACCAGATAAAGATTGAACAACCATTTAATTTGAAAAACCTAAGAACACAGACAGATAAGACAGTTTGAAAGTTTGATGTAAACACAATTAATATCCTTAAACATGTTGAGGATGTTAAAGATGGTTAATTGTGAGTTTTAACGGACCGTAGCATATGTTTTAATGACTAGGGAAGTTAGTTAATTTAGTTAACCTAGTTGGGACTTTAAGAGTCAATTTAGGCTAATTTGAGTTGTTATGGAATTTGGTTTGGCTTAATTTAGAGTGGAAGAATGAAGCTTTATCAAAGCAAACCTCTCGATCAGAAAGTGGTGTTCGCTCACTGAAAGGTGGACGCTCCTAGATCTGACAGGCGTTGGTTTCTCCACGAGCTGAGGCTGGAGTCCCCAGACTCGGAGTGGTGGTCCTGGAAGGCGTGGCCGCCGAGGACCTCGCCGGACAGTCCGTGGATACGTCCCGGTCAGCAAGGGAGGCATTTCAGCAGGCATGCTGAACTCATTTCTGATCTTCCCGTGGTGAGGGAGAAACTGAGAGGCCTTGTTCAAAGCTGATAAGGGTTCAGCTAAGATAGCAGCATAGTAGCTCCGACTGCTTCAGGCTGTGGCTCAGACCAAGACTCTATGAGGCCTGGACAAGACAAGACAAGACTGACTCGTACCGGAACTGAGTATTAGTTTTGAGACGAGTTATCTTAAATTTAACCAATCAGAAGATGTTAAGTGTACTAATCAGGATTGATTTAGTGGAGTTGTGAATGGTTCTGATTGGACAAGGGAACTGTGGGAGTTTACCAAGTTCATATGACTTCCGCCCGTTAACACTCACATTATGAATGTGATTAAAAATGCAGAAAATGCATGACATAGCAGAGAAGCATTATAACACTTTGAGTGTGTGAGTGAGAGTGAGTGACCCTGAGCAGAAACACTACAAGAGAATGTTCTGTAAACAAAAGATTACAGTTGGAACACCAGTCTGTGGTGTTTCAGAAGAGACTTCTTACAGAGAGTGTTTTATTAGACCAGCTAGTGTCCAGTTAAGGTCATCCGGGAGATGGACACTTGAAAGTGGACAGTAGGACACCTGTAGGGATCTTGATTCAGGTTAAACATAATCCAAGAGTGATTGTATTCCAAGTTATTGGGAAAAAGATGGATTATTGTTGTGATGGTCAACAGAGGTCAAAGGTCAGAGGATATAGCCTATTTGGTGAGGCTACATATCCCCCCTTTATTTCAAGGTCAAGGACTCCTAGCACAAGGTCGTTGCCTTGAAATACCAAATCCGATGACGGAGGACATCATTGATCATCAGGACCCGAAAAGGAGGAAAGGATTGTGGTACCTTTCCAACGGACAGAGTCAATCAAAAATGAACGAATCAGAGCTTGAGTTTAGAGATTACCAGACACAGGGGCACCTGTGTCATTGACCTTCAGGAATTAGGAAGCATCCCACCACGAAACAGAATCAGGAGTAGGGCACCGATCCAAACGATGCCAGGAGACTGAGGAGTGGGGCAGTTTGTGAAGGAGTAGGCAGCAGCGGAGGCGTCGTTGATGAAGATCTCCAACCCAGAGCAGCGTCGGCAGATGAGTCGCAGACGAGACCAGTTGGGACCTTGGACGTCCGGTCGCTGGACAGAAGAGTAGAGCAGAGGCACAGCACAGCAAAACAACCACAATCTGATGGAGGGCATTCAAAAAGTGTGAATGTAGGGCAGATTTGGTTAAAATAAACTAGAAAAATTTAATTAATCTAATTTTAAAATAAGGCTATGTGTCATGCCATTACATTTAATTAAGGATTTAACCTATTTAAATGATTTAAGAGCTCTATTATTTGTATAAAACTCTGAAGAGATTGACTTCACCCCCATGAGGTTACTCTAGGAGTGACACTTTTAAAGTGAATTTGGAAAGACATTACGTCATATCTTAAACTAAGTTTAAACTATTTAAAGTTTTGGAAATAACTTAGTAAACTAAGGATTGAGATTTTGATAACCAAAAATTGAGTTTTGGAAATAGTGAAATCAGTCATTTTAGATCTGAAATCTAAAGTTTTAGAGGACATTTTGTTTTAAATGGCCTAAAGTATATTTTAGATCCCTAAATTTGATTTGAGGGAAATAAATTTAAATTGACTTGGCTCGCCTTTACAGTAATTATTATTAAAATAACTGTGAAAATAGTAGTAAATTAAACATTAAGTTTGATTTAAACATAAAGTAATTTTACTAAATGAATACAGCATTAGGCTGTAAAATAAAGGAACTCTGGCTTAGTGTTTACCAGGATGGACGCACAGCTGACTGGAGTACAGCAGGCGACGTCAACAGCTCGACCAAGTCTGTTTATCAATAAAACACATGGTTAATAACACATGGTTTTTAAGGAGGCATAAACATGGACACACATTCACGCCGATCAAACAGAAAAGGGAGACAGCTGGTGTTAGGAGTCAGAGAACACAGAGACTCATTAGTTGAAGTGAAAAAGAGTCTTAAAGAAACGTCACCCCCCTTTGCGTGGAGGATGAGGTCGTTGTTAGTTCTCCATAGGTTAGAGATTGTCATAACCGGGTAAGACTGATCTTTGAGAAAGGTAGTTTTTGTAGGACCAGGGTCAAAGGTGAGTCTGGGAGACTTAGTAGTCGCGTCGGAGGCGACGACTGCACACACCGTTAACATCAAAAGCATCGCCGGGCCGACGTATCGAACGCTCGGGAGGCGGAGACTGAATGATGAAGGATGAAAGAATGGTTGAGGTCCCTTTGGAGGAACCACCAGGGGTGTGTGAGAAGAGGTCACACCTGAGAGGGTGGCCTTGAGTCTTTTCTTAATTGCAGGAGGACTGCAAAGAAGAGTAGTGAGTTCTGTCTGTGACAGAGGAGTCTTAACCTGCACTTCCGGGGGAAGAGGAGGTTTACCTTGAGGTCCAGTAGGAGGAGGCTCAGTGTGAGGTACCGTAGGGCAGTCTGGTTCTGCGGGGGTCAGAACGAGTGCAGCTCGGGGCACCTGAGGACTGAGTGGGACTCCCTCTGGTTCTACTGTTAGAGTAGAGTAGACCTGTTCTACCTGAGGAGGAGGCTCACCTTGAGGGCCAGCAGGGGAGACCAGTTCTGCGGGGAGCAGAAGGGGTTCCTGTGGACTGAGTGGGAGCTCCTCTGGTTCTGCTGTTAAGAGAGGGGATTCAGTCTGGGACGCCTGAGGGCTGGCCGGTTCCGCGGGGAGCGGGACGGGCTCTGTGCCGGACGCCGGAGAACTGCCCGACTCTGGGGGAAGCAGAGAGACGTTGGGCTCAGGAGCGTCAGCGTTGACCTCTGGAGGGTCTGAGCTTGACACTGGAAGGTCAGATGTTGTTAGAGGAGGATCAGGTTGTGTTGTGACCCCCCTTTTCTCAGTGATGGAAACTGAGGTTGGTGGATCAGATGCAGTAGATGGACTGGCATCTGTAAGATCAGGCATTGGAAAATGATCTAAGATGGCTTGACGTAGTAGGTCAAAGTCCTCTACAATTCTCCATCGCAGAGAGTCTATGACCGTCTTCAACGAACCACTCGCAGCGCGTCGAACGATACTGGCCTTTCTCCAGCCTACAAGGCTTTGGGTGTCGATCAGAATGAGAAAACTACGAATACCTCGAGGATCATTAGGGTCTGGCAAGTCTTTTTTGAATCGCTCTGCCATCTCCTGCAGTTGAGAAATTGCAGGTGAAACAGTGGTTGGACCATTAGACACAGTAACTCTATATGCTGGGGGTTCCAGCACCAACCGCGGAGGTGGGCAGACGGGAGTCACCTTGGGGTTGACTGTCTTTTCTGCACTCGCTGCGGCAGGAGTGTGAGGGAGAGACTGCTCGGGCCTCACAGCCGGGAGGCCTGCAGCTTCCTCATCAAGGTAGAAATATTTGGCGATAGCTCTACGTAGCCTGTCAAAGTCACTCTTCGTGTGTGGTGACTGACGGTCAATAAACATACCCACCATCATGTCTGAGGTCATTTCAAGAAGAAAGATCTTGTCCTCTAAACATGTGTCAGGGTAGTCTTCCATGAGCCTGTCAAATTTCCTGAAATAAGCAGATAGCTTTTTTGGGTACCTTGGTTCAGGTACAAACTTTCCCATTTTTACTATAAAGTCAGCAATTTCACCTGTGGTGAGGCGTCTACCCTCTTTTATCTGTTTTTGTTCAGACATTGTTTATTCAGATGAAGATAATTCACTGAAGGAGAAAGAAAGAGTTAAGCTCAACCAATGTAATGAAGTGATGTGTCTCTGAGACAAAGAGTTAAACGAGGCGATGGAAGACGAATAACAGCGGCGTTGTTTAGCGGAATCAGCGGATATTTACCTATTTAGTGGTTAGCTCGGGGGACGTACTCAGCCGATGCTACCTAAACTCGTCGTGAAAACGCACGAGATTTTTGACGAAGGACAACCGGTCTCTACCTGGTTTGTCTCTGGACGTCGGATTTAGGCCACGTGTTCTTGGACGTCGTGTTAACCGTCTGATAAACAGCTTAGAATTTAGCCGGAATTTTATTGTCTCCACGTCGGAAAACTTTTGTCACCAAGCATACACAAGTTACACAACAGACATTTAACTGTGAAAACAGACATGAAGTGAAACAGCTTAACAAGTATCAGACTTGGCTTCAGTGATGAGGTGGCAACGCTTATCTTATCAGCAAGGACTGTGTGTGCTTCTTGGCAGGGAAAATGGAGTTCAGTCATTAAACAGCTTATACTGTAGTTATTAATATTTTTAGGTATTAATTTTGTACTTAAACTGGTTGACTTGTCAATATCCAGTTAAATCCTGAGCTGACTCAGCCATTATGTAGCGTTTTGAAATNCATTAGGGTCTGGCAAGTCTTTTTTGAATCGCTCTGCCATCTCCTGCAGTTGAGAAATTGCAGGTGAAACCGTGGTTGGACCATTAGACACAGTAACTCTATATGCTGGGGGTTCCAGCACCAACCGCGGAGGTGGGCAGACGGGAGTCACCTTGGGGTTGACTGTCTTTTCTGCACTCGCTGCGGCAGGAGTCTGAGGGAGAGACTGCTCGGGCCTCACAGCCGGGAGGCCTGCAGCTTCCTCATCAAGGTAGAAATATTTGGCGATAGCTCTACGTAGCCTGTCAAAGTCACTCTTCGTGTGTGGTGACTGACGGTCAATAAACATACCCACCATCATGTCTGAGGTCATTTCAAGAAGAAAGATCTTGTCCTCTAAACATGTGTCAGGGTAGTCTTCCATGAGCCTGTCAAATTTCCTGAAATAAGCAGATAGCTTTTTTGGGTACCTTGGTTCAGGTACAAACTTTCCCATTTTTACTATAAAGTCAGCAATTTCACCTGTGGTGAGGCGTCTACCCTCTTTTATCTGTTTTTGTTCAGACATTGTTTATTCAGATGAAGATAATTCACTGAAGGAGAAAGAAAGAGTTAAGCTCAACCAATGTAATGAAGTGATGTGTCTCTGAGACAAAGAGTTAAACGAGGCGATGGAAGACGGATAAAAGCGGCGTTGTTTAGCGGAATCAGCGGATATTTACCTATTTAGTGGTTAGCTCGGGGGACGTACTCAGCCGATGCTACCTAAACTCGTCGTGAAAACGCACGAGATTTTTGACGAAGGACAACCGGTCTCTACCTGGTTTGTCTCTGGACGTCGGATTTAGGCCACACGTTCTTGGACGTCGTGTTAACCGTCTGATAAACAGCTTAGAACTTAGCCGGAATTTTATTGTCTCCACGTCGGAAAACTCCTGTCACCAAGCATACACAAGTTACACAACAGACATTTAACTGTGAAAACAGACATGAAGTGAAACAGCTTAACAAGTATCAGACTTGGCTTCAGTGATGAGGTGGCAACGCTTATCTTATCAGCAAGGACTGTGTGTGCTTCTTGGCAGGGAAAATGGAGTTCAGTCATTAAACAGCTTATACTGTAGTTATTAATATTTTTAGGTATTAATTTTGTACTTAAACTGGTTGACTTGTCAATATCCAGTTAAATCCTGAGCTGACTCAGCCATTATGTAGCGTTTTGAAAATAACTATTTAGTTATTTTAACTACACCCTCTGTAAATTCACTAATAAGTTTTGGAAGTTTTATATGGAGAAAATATCTCCAAAACTATCACTTATATTTAGTGTTTACAGGAATTATCTAGGTTCTTTGAAAGAGTACAGTGAATTGAAATACCTTATTAATAACGTGAAGCTGAGGCAGATAAAGATTGAACAACCATTTAATTTGAAAAACCTAAGAACACAGACAGATAAGACAGTTTGAAAGTTTGATGTAAACACAATTAATATTCTTAAACATGTTGAGGATGTTAAAGATAGTTTAATTGTGAGTTTTAACGGACCGTAGCATATGTTTTAATGACTAGGGAAGTTAGTTAATTTAGTTAACCTAGTTGGGACTTTAAGTGTCAATTTAGGCTAATTTGAGTTGTTATGGAATTTGGTTTGGCTTAATTTAGTTTGGAAGAATTAAGCTTTATCAAAGCAAACCTCTCGATCAGAAAGTGGTGTTCGCTCACTGAAAGGTGGACGCTCCTAGATCTGACAGGCGTTGGTTTCTCCACGAGCTGAGGCTGGAGTCCCCAGACTCGGAGTGGTGGTCCTGGAAGGCGTGGCCGCCGAGGACCTCGCCGGACAGTCCGTGGATACGTCCCGGTCAGCAAGGGAGGCATTTCAGCAGGCATGCTGAACTCATTTCTGATCTTCCCGTGGTGAGGGAGAGACTGAGAGGCCTTGTTCAAAGCTGATAAGGGTTCAGCTAAGATAGCAGCATAGTAGCTCCGACTGCTTCAGGCTGTGGCTCAGACCAAGACTCTATGAGGCCTGGACAAGACAAGACTGACTCGTACCGGAACTGAGTATTAGTTTTGAGACGAGTTATCTTAAATTTAACCAATCAGAAGATGTTAAGTGTACTAATCAGGATTGATTTAGTGGAGTTGTGAATGGTTCTGATTGGACAAGGGAACTGTGGGAGTTTACCAAGTTCATATGACTTCCGCCCGTTAACACTCACATTATGAATGTGATTAAAAATGCAGAAAATGCATGACATAGCAGAGAAGCATTATAACACTTTGAGTGTGTGAGTGAGAGTGAGTGACCCTGAGCAGAAACACTACAAGAGAATGTTCTGTAAACAAAAGATTACAGTTGGAACACCAGTCTGTGGTGTTTCAGAAGAGACTTCTTACAGAGAGTGTTTTATTAGACCAGCTAGTGTCCAGTTAAGGTCATCCGGGAGATGGACACTTGAAAGTGGACAGTAGGACACCTGTAGGGATCTTGATTCAGGTTAAACATAATCCAAGAGTGATTGTATTCCAAGTTATTGGGAAAAAGATGGATTATTGTTGTGATGGTCAACAGAGGTCAAAGGTCAGAGGATATAGCCTATTTGGTGAGGCTACATTATGAACATAAACAATTAATGTAAAAGTTTAAAAATAGGGATGGGAGTCGGTATCGGTTTTTTGATAATATCGGCTGATATTGGTATTAAAATGCAATATCGGTAAATATCGGTATCGGTTTTTGTAATGACGACAACATACCACGCACATATTATGCATCAAACTGTTCGGCTACTTCTCCTCTCTCCCAAAATGTCAAAATATAACAAATCTGATGTATTGTTTTAGAGATATTTTTGTTTATTTGGCACACCTTGCATTAAATACTGTGGTTGCCTTTTTTTAAAAATGGTATCGGTTTATATTGGTATCGGAAATTAAGAGTTAGACAATATCGGATATCGGTAAAAAAGCCAATATTGAGCATCCCTATTTAAAAACTCTAAAAAATATGACAATAGATTTAATTTAAAAGATTTTACATGGTTATGGACTTTATGTGTTTTTTAAAAAGTCCTCCACACAGGAGGTCTCACAGCTTATTAATTCACCTTCCATTGTGAAAAGCTGTAATGGATCCATTCTGTGCTCAATACTGTGGCCATTAATAGAAAATCCCTTATTACGGCTGTCTGAATTTTTGGGATGCTGGCATGTATTAAAACTGCCCCTCAGTGAAGTGAAACTCCTCCTGTGAATGTGCCGGTAGAAGAGCAAATATTTTAATTAAGACTATCCTAACCAGGACAAGTAAAGACAGCGACATGTTTGCAATAATTGCAACAGAACACAGATTCCCAGACAGCTTTTAGAGGCAATAAAATAATCAAATTGCCGTCTTTGTCGAGAACCATTTACTGAATTTATATTTGATGGATATTTCCAGGTGAATGTGTGTCTCTGTGAAGATATTTCAGAGAATAAGTCATTAAAAAAGGAATTCTAGACAAAAATAAAAGCAGAAATCTGCAATTCCCAATAATGATTAAACCACGTGTTACATAAATGAAATGTACATCTGTAATAAGACCTTTTATATTGATCATAAGTGTAGCAGGACTTCTTTTTTAATAAACGTTGTAATTTCCCTTTTTATTTATCTTTTTTTTTTTTTTTTTTTTCTTAAGAAAGCCAAAGAGATTTTTCATTTGCACTTGAACAATTTAATTTCCCCTTTTGGCTTAACGAAGCACAAATAAGTTCAATTTAATTTACTCCTTTGCTTTTCTTTCGTGAATCTAATTTAAGGGTTTAATGTGGAATTGCTCACCTGATCTACGGCAGTTTCACCGGAAATTTGTTTCCATCTAGAAGCAGGTTTCTGGGTTCCTGAGAAACGCGTAGGTGGTACAACAGCAAAAGCACAAAGCCTGAAAGCATGTGTCTGCACACAAAACACACACACACAAATCTGATCAGATTCAGCATTGTGTTTTAGTTTAATTTTTATTTCTTTCCTTTGTCCTTGACTCTCCCTGGTCCCTGTGAATAATCCTCGACACAGAAAGTGTTACCCGGTGTTGCAGCGTGGAGCTCATTAGTTCCAATCTCTGAATTCATCGACTGAAGTTTAATGACGGTGGATGTAAACCATTATTTCCTTTGCCATGGAATAATGTATAACCTTTTACTGTTTCTTACATTGTTTAAAGGTGTTGGAGTTTTTAAGACAAGTCATTTAAAAACTGATCGTTTGCTAAAATCATTATTGTTCTTTTGCTCTTCACACTGCTGTTCACTGTCAAAGAAGTTCCTCTCCAGCATGATAGCGGTTCATAAAGTAGAGACTAAGAAAACCTTATAAGCAAATACCTTTTAATTAAACTGACCAAGGAAATGTGTGTTATTATTATGCCACATCTCTGTTTAGCTTCCTAATTTAATTAGCATTTAATTAGAAATGATATCAGGCTTTTAGGAGCCAAATCAAAGTCAGGGCTGACTGGGATTTTATCTGAGCAAACTCCCACCTGCAACCACGAACTATTAAAGAAAAAGGATTGGCTTCAGTTTGTTCACATTCAAGTTCTAAAAGCTCTACATTTTCTAAATACAAGGTCTCTTAGACAAGATATTTTCAGAAAATATGCCTTAATCATTGCATATGTCTAATTTAATCCTTTTATGTGAGCTTTATTTGAATTATTTGAGGTTGTTTCTTCCTGCATGATCGGTTTCTTCTTCAGTCTGACTATATATGTCACCTGATGTTTCCATTACATCTAGGGATGGGTATCGGTTTTTCGATAACATCAGCTGGTATTGGCAATATCGGTAAATATCGGTATCGGTTTTTGTAATGATGACACACATGACCTTTACATACCGTGCACATATTATACATCAAAGTGTTCGGCTACTTCTCCTCTCTCCCAAAATGTCAAAATATAACAAATCTAATGTATAGTTTTAGAGATATTTTTAATTTGTTTAGCACATCTTGCATTAAATACTGTGTTTGTCTTTTTTTTTAATGAGGGCTACCCTGCTTATATCGGTATCGGTTTATATCAGTATCAGAAATTAAGAGTTGGACAATATCGGTGAAAAAGCCAATATCGAGCATCCCTAAATCACATCATTGTGCTGTGAAGGTGACCTTTGACATATAATTTTTTCTCATTTGAGGCTCCAAAATTTGACAGAATCAAACCACATGTATTTTTGACCCTTTCACCTTGTTCAGAGTCAATCATTGAGTCAATAAAAGCTAAACTTCATGAAAGAGTTGGATAGAGATCTGTAGATATGTTTCCTTCAGCTATCATAAACCATCAGAGGATGCGTCATGCTACAATCACAGTCTGTCACCTTCAACACTGAATGACGACAATCAGTGAAGAACCACAAAGCTCTCAGCTGTCCTCCACTTCTTTCTCAGAAGTCATCCTGGTTTAGAGGAACTTCATTTCAGCTGAAGATTGCTGTGTGACTTTGCATGTGCCACAGTGAAAGAGGTTTGCCTTGCTCATAATTTCAAATGTCATGATAGTGTTTTCACTAAAGCAGCTCCCACAGCATGATCGAATCTCCAGCATGTTTGCCTCTAGGCCAGTTTGTCTTTTCCTTGTCGACTTAGATTTAATTTGTGGTTCAGTGTCAGATCAAGTGTGCCTTCAAAGGTAAAACCTGCGTGGTGGAAACTTCATCATATTTACCTGACTAACAGGTCTCCGAACATGCAGCAGTGATTTTTGGAATTGTTAGTCAAAAAGTGGAACCAAAAACGCGACAGACATAGAAAACCACCTGTGGTGAAATGCTGTGTGACGGAAATTTACCACTTAGATAACCACAAAAAAATACATGCAGGTTGTACTGAAATTTTGAATAATAAACATATGACTTGGGTGAATACATGTGAAGTGAGTCATCATTTGCTTATGCATAAACTGACATGCTGCAAGGTGCACAGAGAATTATCTTTGATATCCCTACTAAACTGAATAATGCTTCATAATGATGTTTCATAAAACAGCAAACCATCTGTTTCTTCCAACTACCAAGTTTAGAACAATTTTTAGAGCGGTATAACTAAACGGTGATCTCATAATGTCTGCCTTTCACAATAACCTTTGTGAGGTTTTCCACAAATGTTAATTAGACTTTATTTTGAGAGACAAACAGAGCGAGGAAGAAAAACATCAACTTTTTATCCTGCAGGAAAAAAAAAAACATATTCTCTGTTCAACTAAAGGTAGACCACAAATGAAAACAAATATCTTTTTGTCCAGATTCTTATATATTTAATAACCCCCCAAGAGAAAACTGCTTGTTTGTTTATTAGCATTTCTTTAACCTATTTCTTTTGTATCCTAATAAGTTTGTTACTTTTTCTGATTTATGATTAAAGGCATGCTATGCAGTTTTGCTTGTTTTGGCACCCCCTAGTGTTCGTTTTAAATTGTTGTAAAAATGTTAGTATATGGTCTTTGCTCAGAAACACCTAAATCTAACTGTTGAAATGTCTCCTCAGCCTTCATTGCTGTTATTTACTCCTTCAAAGAAATCAGTTGTGTTCAAGCAAGAAGAGATTTAAAAAAATCAGGGATCATGAGCTAAAAACACTCTAGCGCTAGCATAACAGCTAGCCACATTGGATTAGCCTAACCCTCGTGAGATACGTGACTTTGTGAGACTTCAGGGCACCGTACCGGAGACTCCGAAGTTGTAAACGTGGTATTCTGGATTCATTAACCATGTAAAGGATCATATTAGCACACTGGCTTAAGGAAAAGGTTTAAAAATATGAAAAAGTTACATAGTATGCCTTTAAATGTATGATTTGTTGGCTTTATTTGCTGATGATGATCTGTTTAGTGAGTGTGTCAAAAATGTATGGCCTGCATGGAATAAAATTATTTACTCCCATAAATTAAAACAGGCTTTTTGCACAAAAATAAATGAAGATATCTAAATTATTGAAATGTTAAAGAACAATAATTCTTGTTGGTTCTATATTAATGTACTTAAAAAAAACATCTCTATGTGTGTTGATTGCACACATGAACTCTATTAATCAAATTGACTATTTTACTAAATATTTTGCATTTTTCACCCCATTTTTGTCCCTCTTGTCTTTGTTGCATTTGTCTGATTGCACATTCATGACATCATTGAGTTTTGATAGCAAATTAAAGAATTGATCTGAAGCTCAGCAGGTAATTATCAGAGTAGTACCGTGATGCATATCAATGAGTCCCAGAAAGAAAAAATAGAAAGATAATAATAAGCATGCTGCCCTGCTGCACAGCTAATATTCTTCATTATGAGCCTGTTTATATCACTATACCTTGAAGCTCTGTGGGGGGACATTTCCAGGTCAGCGGTGTATTTGATTTCCCTCACTGATCAGAGGAAACCAATTTCTGACCCTTCACATAGCTATGATAAAAACCTGCGCTATCATGGATTATTTCCTCTCCTGGTGACTTCATATCCAAAAACCTGCACATTTTCTCTCTAGTTCTTATTCTCCTGCTGTTTTCTGCTTTGCTTGTTCTCTTTTCCATTCAAAGCAGAGCAAATATACCATGTGTGCCGGTTCAATAGAAATAATATTATAGCAGAGAATACCACTTTGCTGTATTGGGGGCTGTTTGGTGTGGTGTGCTAGTTTTGGGTTTAGCTTTTTCTTTAGGTTCTTGTCTTGTTCTCGAGGTTTTGTCTTGATTTCGTTCTTTGTTTCTGTTTATTGTTGCTTTTTGCCTAATTTTCTTCTTGTTTTTCTTTGGATTTGGCTTCTTTTTATCTGTCTTTGTTTCAAACCTGCATTTTTTTTCTGCCTGATATCCTTTGCCCTGCAGTCCTCTTTGATCTTTGCCTGCTTTTTTTTTTTTTTTTTTT